>LPNX010628253.1:316656-390015 GCA_001517045.1 Pseudotsuga menziesii
TTGCTCATTTGGAAATCTCTTTCATTATATTTTTTTGGCAGACAATATGTGTTGTATATTTCTTCAAGTTTTTATTCCACCATTGCAACAGATCCTCGTGGTATGGAACAGCCCACAGATCAAGGCATGAAATTTGCAATTAGTAGGTTGTGTAGATCATGGTTTTATTTGAAAACCCCTGAGAAAACTGAAATTTCAAATTAGCAATCCCAAGATTACGTGTCCTGTTTTTTGGGCACGTGTCCGATTTTCGTGACACGATGTAACTGCGTGTCCGATTCGTGCATGAGTGCGTGTCCCGTATTAGGACTCGTCCGAAGGTCGAATCCCCTTCGTGTCGGACACGAATCGTGTCTGATTCGTTCCCCATGGGACACGAGGGGGGTATAGGGCGAATCCGGTTTCTTAGCTAAATACTCTCTCATGTTTCTGTAATAGTGCTAGAATATCTATTGGATGTTGGGTGTTGTTTTCGGGAGGTTTTCTAAAAGTAACAAGGCATTCGGTTGACCATTCTATGTCTCTTGGTCTGAGTACAACCTCCATTATTTGTGATGATACTGGTTTGGGGGGATAAGTGTTCATGCCCTTCAAGACTACCTGTTTTCCATTTTGTCCCTGGAATTCCATTTCCACTGCCCTGTAATCCGTAGTATATTTCCCTATTAAGTAGAGCCATTGAACCCCTAATACTACATTTGTATCAGCTACATTCACCACGTAAAATAAGTCGGTCATATTGTAGTTCCCTAGTGTGACATTCAGTTCGGGATTCCAATGGTTGCATTCCATGCTATTATTACTTGCTACTGCTACGGTGAATCCCTCAAATTTCTCTGTCTGAATACCTCGCTTAGCCACCCATGCTGCATCAATGAAGTTGTGGGTTTCGCCCCCATCAATTAACACACCTACCCTGTGGCCCTGTACTACTCCCTTGACCCTGAGAGTATGAAACCTGGGTACTCCGGATATTGTAGCAATGACTCCCCCCCGGTGTTTCTCCCTCAAGTGACTCCTCCTCTACTGCCATCAATTCCTCAGTTGTTTCCTGTTTGGATTCCTCCCCTTCATTGTCAGAGTAGACTTCTATATAGTGAGCCGTTGCCTTCCCTGCGCACCTGTGGCCTGGAACCCATGGTTCTTGACAAGTAAAACACAATTTTTTACTTCTCAAATCTTTCCTCGTGTCATTGTCCAACCAAGTTTTCTAAGTTCTTTGGCCATTCTTGTTGAAAAGGTTTTTTGTCTTTGTCTTTTATTGGGAAGTTTGTTTTAGTGGGAAACCTATTCTTAGGGAGTGAGTCTTGTAGATCTTTGGTTCTGCTGATTGCATCCTGTAGAGGGGATGGTTTGTAGGCTTTCACCCACCCACGTAAAGGTTCTGTCAAAGCCTTTGAAAATAACATAATCAACTTGCTCTTGGACACCTCTGTTACCATAATAACTATTCTCTAAAACTCTGAGAGGAAGGCCTCGACCCTACCTGTTTGTTTGAGTTGTGCTAACTCTCTAAAATGTATCTCCGGGTCTCTTTTGTCAAACCGCTCCATGAGCCTCTGTGTGAAGGCCCTTTCTTGAAATTAGCTTAGGACCCTGAGATTTTAGTATTAGACAGTTCAGCAGCTGACACATAGGTGAGAGCCAGTTTTTGCTTTCATGAGATTGGTTCCCTAGTAGAGTAGTTCTTTGAGGAGTTGATCGAGTTATCGTAGTATCGAGTTGCTCTACTTATCGACAATATTCAGGAGGGTTCTTATGTTTGTACCTTGCTGAACCACATATCGAGTGGAGGACGCTTCACTTTTTTTCGGTTGGCTTGGGACCCTGGTATCATTTCCAGTTTCAGTTTGGCTCTTTCGATGGAGCATCCGACGATTGTGGTGGCGTTGCTCGAGGATAAGCAATATTTGGGAAGGGAGGACTATAATGTCCCCAATTTTGGTTCCCTTGTTCTGTAGTTGGGGATAGCTCCCATAGGCTATAGTCAGTGAAATCAAGGAGTCACTATTGATGCCACTTAGCTCGAAAAGGTATTTTATTTCTAAAAGTTACTAATAGCATTTTAGAGGGTATTGGGTGTTCCATGGTATTGACCATGGTATGGAGCTCTAGTGAAGGATAAAAAGAGGGGCAACACCTCACTTGGGCATTATGATATGATATGATTTGATCTCTTGTGGAGTGTCTAGTGAACCAGAGTTTTCGTTGGGGTTTGGATTTCCATTGAGCTTCCACCCGAGGATTTCCATTGAGCTTCATATTTTCAATTTGTTCATCAAACTTGGGCATAGTGATTTACTTGGAGAATTTTCTTAGAAGGGGCTGAATTCATTTTGGCATTGCCATTGTGGGCATTGGACCTGGAGGTGGCCGTGAGCAATTAAGGGAAGCTGTGGCACTTGGGGGCATTGTATTGGAGGGACAAACCCTCTTGGTTTGTATCACGGAGATTGGAGGAAGAGGGCTGCACCGAGCATTTGTGGGGAGACCAAGGGACCAACCCCTTTGAAGACCCGTGACTCTCTTGGAGGGGCGTGAGCCAAGCAATCACCACGTCAATCGATTGGAGGGACCGAAGGTTGTAGAGGGAGGCCGCAAGCTTCCAAAGGACACCCTGAAAATGGGACTTAGCCGTGAAGGATTGAGTGACTTATAGAAGAGTCGTGGGGCCATTCCAAGGGCCTTCTCACCGTTGGGGAACATGCAGTCTCTTGTGAAGGCCACTTCGTTTTGGTAAATGTCCACGTCATTAAGGGAAATCAAGCCATGAGTGGAGAAGGCCGAGAGCCATTGTGGTAGAGGCCAGATATTGTGGAGACAGCCATGGGTCGTAGGCAAGCCGTGAGGCTTGGTGGAGACCATGGCATCCTTGGAGAACGTAGCCATGAGGCTTGATTGGAAGAGCAGCAATCTTGGAGTTTGCTCGCACCAGCTGTGGAAGAGATTTGACATTGTCTCCAGGTTTTGCCTAGAATTGCATTGGGGATATTACACATTCCCAGGCTGTATATTCATTGTTAGCAGGTTGTACCTCCTTGTAGCAGGCCGTACTACTCATTTCTAGACCGTTGTCAACAGTCCTAGTCTATTTTCATGCCCAGCATATAGTATACTGCCTGTAGATGACTGTAATGACTGTAACAGTCACTTTGGTGTGAAGAAATCTCATTCTCTGTCATATTGTGTGGCTGTCTCAAATAAAATCTCAGGTCAGCAATCTACTTTGTGCATTTCTGTTGTTCATGAGTTTATAGTCATTGATTGTGTGTGAAAGCTTGTTTAATGTTAAATGCATTCAAGAAATCAGCTGTCATCAAACTGTTTGACAAAACCTTGACACCAAGGAAACACTAAAATACAGTAGCAACCTACACAAATGCATAACAACAGTTAACAGGCACAAAAGGGGTATTGTAGTGAAGTGTTTGACGAAGGTTATGAACCATAAATTACCCACATAACAGCAGCATACTCAGTCATAGTACATCTAATCAGAGAAGGGGGGGTTATTATGGTGGTATAGGAGCTATTGAGAGAGTGGCTACAACATTATAGGAGCTGCAAATTATCTTCTTACCTACAGGTCAGCAAAAATGGCATACCAGATCTGCAATACTAAGTATATGGCACTGTTACAGCTGTTGTAATTTATTGTTATTTGCAAGTGAGATGGTTGTTACATTTACCATTGGTTTAAGAATGAAAATGCCCATATTTGTGTTCAATATTTACGGTGGAGAATCATATTACTGAGATCTGAAGATTGCAAAAACAAACTCAACTTGCAAAAGCTAAGGCAAAAACATAACAGCAGTAAACTATCATAAAAATCAGCCAAAACCCAAGAGGGACTTTACAGTGGCATCAGAGCATTGCTACCAAGTGTTTGAAAATTGACAAAAGTCTCAAACCATAATACATCAACAGTTAACTCAAGAAAACTTCAGTCCAGTTCTAGTGGGGGGCATTACAGAAATTTTCCCTAGTTGGGGTATTTATACGAATGGTGTTTTGAGAAACTGGCCCCTCTTATTCCTTCTATTCCTAGTTAGGTTGCAAAATTGGTCTGTATTCCAAGGTAGACATGTCTTTATTGATAATCTTCTATTTTTTCCTTGAGGGTTTAGTTCCATCACAGCTATTTCTCTGTTTGAAGATTTGTTACTTTCCTATGTTTATGGGTTTTAAGTTTTAACTTGATAGTTCTTTATTCAAGGATATAGACTTTGTTATATCTTAAGGCATGTTCTGAGTCTAAAAATGTGTATTTAGTTAAACCGAAACTTGCTTCATGGTTGCTGAGATTGGTACTCTATTTGTTAAACATAATGCTAAAATTTTGACTGGCAATGTGAAATGGCTTTTGTATTTGACAGACTTTAATGCATGGCTAAGTTTAGATCTAGTGTTTTGGCCTAGAGCCAATAAAGTCACGCCTTCAAATTTCAGCATATTATTATTGCTGATGAATGTTACCACTTATGCAGGCTGGCTTTGACTACAAATTTCCACATTCTTGTGTACATTATCCAGCAGGAGGAGGCAGAGATTCTTATGATGTGAACTACTCAACAATGAATGGTGGAGGCAGTAAAACGAGGGAAGACAAAGTAGAAATGGACTGTTTATATGCATTCCCAAAGACATTATTAATTCCACGCTATAACAAGTACTATCCTCAGGCATCTTTAGATGTTGGATGTTCTCCAGACGTAAAGGTGTGTAGTACATGGGCTCTCTCTCTCTCTCTTATTACATTCAAACTTATCTCTGCAATTCTGTATACACATCATGTATGGGTGCATCTATGCCCATTACTTGGAACCATCTATTTGACCTGGAAATATATAGAAAGTGCCTGTAGGCATTGGGGAAAAACTCTGTTTTTAATGGTGTCAGTGGTGTCTTTATCTTGTAAGTTATATGAAAGCTTTTTGAGAATCCCAACCCCGGTTTCAAGATTGATAGCTTCTCTGCATGGTTTAATGCCCAAACCCTTGTATGCACAATTTTCAATAAAAATTGACTAAACTGAAACACATGGAATTCTTTTTCAAAATTAAACAATTCAGAAATTTTCTCTTTCAGTCAAAAATTTCAAACTCAGAAATTTAAAACAGCCAAGCACACATGAAAATAACACTGATATTTTTGACCAATGGTCCAGGATAAAACCCCCAAGGGAAAACCTGTTTCTGAGAGAGATTTTATTTCTTCAGGGTAAAAATACAGAAATTTAAACAACAGTACTTATCAAATTTTCTTCTCGAAATTTGAACCTTCACTGCTGTTCTGAACCTCGATTTCTGTACCAAACTTAAGCCTTGGAAACCATGCCAAAATTCTGCCTGTACGGAAATTAAATTCTGTACTTTTTCCTCGAAAACTATGCCCAGTCCGTACTGTTGTACGGTCCCCGATTTCTGTGCAGAGTACCTCGAAATTAGTGCCCTGCCCATACAACTGTACGGTCCTTGAATTCCATGCCCAACTCTGCTGTACGGAAATCTCCTCGATTTCTGTGCTCAACTCTGTCCTCGATTTCTGTGCCAGAAATGTTTTCTCTCTCCTCGCTCCTGCTGGTTCAAAATCTCTTTAAACCCTCTCTCCTCTTCTTCTTCTTCTTCTTCATCTCTCCAAGACTTCTCTTTGAAAAGTGAATAATGAGATCATGTTTGCCTTGCCCCAGTCCCTTTTTGTTCATGGTAACTTCCTCCTTAATCTAATGGTCATGATTAGATTAGATGAAGGGCTCTCATTAAATGCTCAATTAATTAATTAATAAATGACATTTAGTGCACCTCATGTCATTTAATAAAGTATGAGCACCCCTTTTAATTAATCACTCTTAACTTTTATTAAATATGAACTTAGGATAAACCATGACTTTTACCTTTTAATGAAGTCTCTTTAAAAATATAAAGTACACCTCACTTGATTAATTAAACTTGACTAGGGGTCACAAATTAAAGTGTCCTTGTCCACCCCAAGGCAATGCTAGGTGAACAAACACTTCCTAGGTAACTTTTCAACACTCCCTTTTATCGAGGAAGGTGTTTTTCACCACTCCCAACTTGTCTCTGAAATAGACATGCTTCCCTCTACCCAAAGACTTCGTGAGAATGTCAGCTACCTGCTCATCTGTAGAAACATACTGTAACTGTACAGCTCCTCTCTGAACATAATCTCTGATAAAGTGATATTTGATCTCTATATGCTTTGACCTGTCATGAAATACTGGATTCTCAGAGAGCTTGATGCAACTCTGATTATCACAATGTATAACCGTAGGACTCGACTCCTGACCAACCAAGTCTACAATCAACTTGCGAAGCCACAAAGACTCACAACTAGCCTGACTGGCTTCCATATACTTAGCCTTAGCAGGACTCAATGCTACGGACTTTTGCTTCCGGCTGAAGCACGACACAAATGTCGAGCCCAAGCTGAAGCAACAACCAAAAGTGCTCTTTCGGTCCGAAACACTACGTGCCCAATCTGAATCTGTAAAGCCAACCAATCCCACTCCATCATATCTCCTGTAGTCCAAACCATAATCCATTTTACCAACCAGTGTTACAAATATCGTGTCGGCGAATATATCGCCGAGGGTCCAAAAATAAATTATCGGATTTATCGGCAAAAATGTCGGCAAACATGAGCGATATATTGACAAACTTAAAAAATACAAAATATTCATTTTTTTTCAATTTTCGAAACATCAAAAGAAAGAAGAACATCAAATAAACACATTGCCATACGAATATGGGAAGAAAACCGATACTGACACATCAAGATCTAGGACACGATTCAAGATCCAGGACACAATTCATTTTCAATTTTCACAGCCCTGTGCTTTCCTCCATGGACTGGCCTTCCCCTGTGCTTTCCTCCACGGACTGGCCTTCTCCTCCATAGATCTCTCCTACATAGGCCAACGTTCTACTTCTAACTACTCAACAGTCAGCGATTCAACAGGCCGGCATCTGAGCGTCCTCCTTCATGGATCGGTTTTAACCTATGTTCTCAACACCCACGTTCTCAACAGTGAGTATGCGTTCTCATCTGTGCTTTCTCGAATCCCTAGCTCTCAATAGTAGCACCCTATCTCTCCTACACAACCCTGTTAGCAAATCGAATGAAGAGAAAAAACCAAAAAAATTGAGTGTTTCGTTGACCCTACGTAGACGCCCAATGTTTGTTTGATCAAATCACGAATTTTCGGTAAAAATCACGATTTTAACGTGATTTTTTGGCTTATAATATCGCCGAAAAAATTGCGGCGATGTTTCCCGATAATATCGCCGAGGAGGAGAAGTCACGATATATCGCGATGTTGCCGAGAAATCGACGATTTTTGTAACACTGGTTTATTCCACTGCTGGGTGGTTCTTCTTTTTCTTCAAATTTATGTTTCTTCTCTCCCATGTTCTGTATTCCCTCCTTGTATCTTCTTGGGTAACTGTGAGGATTGAACATCCTAGATTTGGCTCCTCGTCCGAATTCCTTAGTGTGCATCATGCTTTTGTTTGGAGATCTACCCAGAAAACCCTTTTTATACCATTGGTCCTTCCTTCAAGTCTTATGTGTAGGAGTAGGCCATATTTTTGTGCGAGTCTTGTCCTCATGCCTAAATATGGTGGTCATTCCCTTTGCTGTAGTCGACCTTGAAGCTTCATTGGGCATTCCCCTTAGGAGTACCCTTTTCCCATCTGGTGCTAGGAATTCCATCTCTAATGTTTGGTAATTTGTTGAGTATTTCCCAATTGAGTACAACCATTGTACTCCTAAAACAATGCTCGTGCCTGGCACATCTACTACATAAAATTGGTCGACCAATGTATAATTCCCAAGTTGTACCTGTAGTTCAGGTATCCTCTCTGTGCATTTCATCCTATGATTGCTAGCCATGACAACGGTAAAGCCCTCAAAGTCCTCGGTGGGAAATCTTTTCCTCTCTACCCAAGTGGCATCTATAAAGTTGTGGGTGGCCCCACCATCAATCAAAGCAATGGCATGCTTTCCCATGGATACTTCCCTTGATCCTGATAGTATGGATGGTGGGGACTCCTGTGAGGATAGCAGTAGTTGCTCTTTGTGGCAATTGTTCCAACTCCGTACTATGCAGTTCTCCATCCTGTTTCTGCTCCAATTCATCTTCCTCACTGCTATCTGAAAGTACTTCAATGAGGTGTACCTTCCCTTTACCCATACATCTATGGCTAGGTACCCAAGGTTCTTTGCAATTGAAACATAAGTTCTTCCTTCTCAAATCTCGCTATGTGTCCTCATTCTTCCATTCCTTCTGTGGAACTGTCTTTTCCTTGTTTTCCGACGGATTGGTAGGTTGTTGTGGAGGCTTGTTCTTGGGCATAGAATCTTGTAGATATCAGGTTCTATTGATGGCATCCTGTAAAGTGGATGGTTTGTAGGCTTTCACCCATCCACGTAAAGGCTCCGTCAAAGCTTCTGTAAATAACATGACCAACCTGCCCTCGGATAGATTTGTGACCATAACTGCTACTCTCTGAAACTCTGATATGAAGGCCTCAACACTTCTAGTCTGTTTGAGTTGTGCTAGCTCTCTGAAATGTATCTTCGGATCGCTCTTATCAAACCGCTCCATGAGCCTCTGTGTGAAATCACTGTATGAAGTAATGGTGTCGTGACCCAGTGTCACTAACCCATGGTACCACCACTCATGAGCCTCTTCGTCTAAATGTAAGGTAGCCAATTTAATGGCATTCGTCTCTATCATAGGGTTTAGTTGGAAATAAGTATCCAAATTATGGACCCATATTCTCGTCGAACGACCGCGAGATACGTTAAAATTAGGAATGGTCAACATGCCTACTGTCTTTTGCAATTCATAGTTTTGGGTAAACCCTCTGTTAAAATTCCTTGGCCGGTTCCTGATTTTCATATTGCAGAAATCTTAGAATGACATAGCTGAGTGGAACTCATCTCTCAAATCCCTATATTCCTGTAGATATGCCCCAAAGGGTTCACTAGGTTCGGTTGGTATGACAGGTCCTATGATGGTATTTTCCAGAAAGTGGGGTATGGTAGGTCTGGAAGGTTTATTGTAAATGTGAGGAGTGTTCTGCATATGAGTGTATATCTGTTTCCTGCTACTGCTGGTGGATCCTCTAACTCCTGGTGAAATGGGTTGATTGTTCTGACCCTACTCTGGCTTAATAACCAACCTGTTTATAGCATGTAACATTTCTTTTTGTCCCTTAGCCAAGTCATTTAAGGCACTAACCAAGCTCTGAAATGCCATTTTGTCTTCCTCTTCCCCTGTTCCCTTTCCTCTATCGGAGTGTATCCCTATTGGGTCCATGTCTGAATCTGTGTTCTCCAATTTAATCTCTTCAAATTCCAGATTCTCTGTGTACCTTCCCTTCCTTCTTTTATAAGTCACAAAAGCAATTTCTTCTTGATTCATTTACTGTTCATGTTCAAGCCCACAGTTGGCAAGGAACATGCTCTGATACCACTGTAATATCCCAACTAATATTCTACCCTTGTGTTAATAATATGTTTGCAGTTTATGTGTTTCAGGTGTGTTGGAGATATAATGATTTTGCATGGAAAATAGATTACGTGCCAAAAAGCCCTAAATATAGCAGATCTAGAGATAAAATAGGAAATATGATACAGAAAGAGTGTGGTAACATACCAAGATTTATAGATGTGATAGTCCTTCAATATACAGGAGACATGCATGGCATGCAATCAAAAGCAAGGTGAAAACGTGTTGCTCTTTAGTAGTTGACGCCCATGCTAGGAAAACGTCCCTCTCTGGTGATAATCTTCACGTGGGAGATCCAATATGTTGCCGATGATGCTGATAAATTCTAGGAGTGGTAGTACGCCCCCCCTGGAGATATAGGATGACACATGCATAGGTTTTGATCCCGTCTGATACCCTAGCGAATTGTTTTCCCCTGGATGGGTGACGCCCTCCCTTTTCCTCGTTTATGCTGATAGCTGCTCCAGATGTGCAAAGGATGGCTTGATAATCACCCAGTATAGTGATATGATCCCGCTGAGAAGAATGATAGTGACATGCAGAAGGAATGATGAGTTTTTGGATCCCAACGAATTGTTTTGTGTCTTTCCAGCTATTTCCCAGCAGTAACATGTGACCCTATAATAATGTCTTCTGTATGATAGATCTCTGATGAAGCGGTGAAAAGCTGATGATAGATCTGAGTGATCTATCCAGAAGTAATTAGGGCAGATAGATTTCTCTGCCAAAAACACCTGTTAGTTGTTGCCTCACGCCCCCAACCCCAACTTGCTATTGCGAGTACTGCTGCTGCTGCTCTAGAAACCAAACTCAAAGATGAATAATAATCATAGGTATCATTTTGGTTCGACTAACCTTCTTATATAGCTTTTAGGGTTTGCATGTAACTTTTAGGTTTTGCACTTTACTTTTGCATGCATGCAATTCTAATTGCTCGTTGACTTATGCAATATGAAACAAGGCCTGCATGCTCCACATGCTTGTTGATATCTGCTCTACTGGCCTTCTGCAATCTACTGATGATCTAGTAACACTGAAGAGATGTTCCTTTCTGCTCCTAGTGATATTAGTCCTCAGCTATTCCCTTTCTTTAATACCCGCTCGAACCTATGGGAATAAAATAGGTTAACGGGTGTCTCTGGGTGATTTAATTAAAAGAGGACATTACACATTTGACTTGGCAAGTTGATTTTTCATATGTTTAATTGGTGGACTGAATAAATCTGGTCCACTATACAAGTTTAAGTTTGTATGTGCTTGAAGCCATATGGTAACAAAATAACTAGGAATTGGATCACTGTCACCACAATCCAGTTCCTCTATGCTTCGGCCTAGTGCATCCTAGCCACAAGAGGGACTTCTTGATAATTTTAGTTGAAATATGAACACTAACCTGCCAAAATAAACCCAGGTCTTGAAAAGTAGCTTGCTGTAAATTAGTATATTGCATAATAAATCAGTGAACAGCAAGCTAAAAGGTGCAGGTTTACACTTAATTTGTATTTTAAAACTCATTTTCTGTGCAAATCCACTTTTTGTACCTTCAGATCTGCCAGGTAAACCTACAGATCTGCAAGTACTACTGTTGTTAATGTGAAATGGATGTTGATTATTAATTTTAAATGGGCAGGTGCTCAAAATGCCAAAGGGCTATGGAGTCAAAAAAGAAGAAATTGGACAAGCAAATGTTAAAGATGAGCTGTGCGACTCAGAAAAGACTAAACTAGGAAACTAATATAATACACATGGATCTTTGGAATGTTGTGGATGCAACAATGTCTCAAAGATGTGATAAGTTGCTGTAGGATACCATGTACAAACAAAACCAGAAGTTTGAATGTTTTAAAATGAAGTAGCATGTGAGGACAGATGGCAATGTAAATAGCTCAAATATTAAATCAAATATTTTATCCTGTTGAGACACAGTCTGGACAATCACACTTGCAGGGTTTTAGATTATGGATTAAACTTTGCAGTAATACCGAACAGACTTCCCATTGAGGAATTGATTTGCAACATTGAATAGGATGTCAGGAATCTTCTTGTATATATGGTTTAGGTAATAAAACAAGAATTCACTGTTCTAGTAAGAAGTGCAAAAGCACCAAAAAAGAATATTACCAAAGATGAAAAACAACCCTATAAAAACTTGGAGAGAATGTGGACATTAAAGTTGGCAATCCTGACAAAGGGAATGCAATAGTTCTTATGGATACTACGGAATACAATTGAAAATCGCTAGAGCACCTAACAGATAGCGCTGTTAGCACACATCGGAGTGCCTGTCTTATTTTGTTTGTGGGTACATTACAGGATGGATTGGTTGGTAAGTCTATCAATGTGACATCAACAGCTTGTGAGTGCCTTTTCATTGTTGGCATATGGCCACATGTTTTAGTTATTCCAGGGTTGTTGGTTGGACAGTTTCTTGAGCAGGCCAGACCTGGGTTTTGTGCGGCATACTGAAAAACCTCCTCTCCCTCAAAAATGCCAAGCTTGGACTCCTCTGCCCTCGTCTAGGCATTGGTCTCTGTTTGGGAGAAAACGCCCTTTCTTCAGCAAGTTGGCCATTTTCCCTCTGTTTTTGTCCTGTTTCATCTGTGTATTTTTCACTGTCAAACCTTTCATCCTAGGTAGTGTGCAGGAAGCCATAATTGTCAATATCAGCTTCATCCTGAGGATTTCTCAATCATCTGCTTAAATCCTCCAGGGTCCAAGTTTGATCATTTGAACCAGCACACTAAAATCCTAGATCCAACTTCAATCTTTGCAAGCCATTTGTTTTAATCACCTGAGTGACATTTCCAATCTCAAATAACAACCCCACTCAGGTATCCTTTATTTGTGGCTCATCCTTAAATCTAGGGTTTCAAACGTCCACCTTACGAATTCTCCGACAGGAGTTTGATCTGGTGATTTGTCTTGGATCTTTCCTTTCAGGATTGATCCGGGTCTCCCCCTTTGTCACTTGGGCTTCTCTAGTGGCATAAAGCGACGAAATCCTTAACCGACGTGACAACCATCCATCTTTTGGGGGTTAGGGTTTTTGTAGGTCACAGCTTTGGTTGCCTGTCCCCTCTGCCATCCTGTATAGGATTTATTCATTGCGGCAACTACAAGATTTGTGATAACAAGTTTATCTATAGATTTTAATTAGGAGCTGTAAATTATTAATGTTCTACTAGCTAGATGGCAAGCAACCGTGCAAGTGTGCAACAATATAATGACAGGCACAACCTTTTGTGTATATGCATCAAATATGATTGAAGAAAAAGATAATCAATTACCACTAAGTGAGTGCCTACTTAATTTGGGCTATGGAGTCACAAATTTATAAAAAAATACAATGAAATTGCCAAAATATAAATTACATTAAGTTATTTACTTACCACAATAATCATGCGACAACATTTGACATATGCAACAATACTTAAAGTAAATGGACCAATGTGCACGAAACGTGCTTGCAAGTGAAAGTACACAAAATAGAAGATTGTAATGTTTTGCAAGTGGTCCTGTAAATTTTGGTTGATTTTATGGTGTTTCTTTGGTTTAGGGGATTAATGTTTGAATGAGAAATGCTAAACTAACAATGTGTCTACCTCTAACTCTTATCCCTCAATTGAGAGAAACTGTTGGGTGCTCAACAAGAGGACATTAAGTGCCACGAAGCTCCCAACAATCTCTACCCCTCTAGCTCCACAACAAGTACTTATTTTCTCAATGTTGCAATAAGTAGCTAAAGTGCCTATTAATCTAGCCAACTCGAATCTTCTCCCTTTCTTGTCACCCAAGTTCGGACCAACCGACAAGGGGAGTGAATACGAGCGAAGATTGGGGAAAGGTTGATTTTATTCTAAACAAAACGAAGAATTAACAACTATGAAAGGTACAAGCCAACACGGTATTGTAAGGGTGGCTTGGCCAACTCACTTGCAAGCCGTGGGAAACATAAAGTTAAATAAAATACTAGGGATATGTGTCCTCCAAGAGCCCATTGCTCCTTCTCCTAGGAAGGTACCTCTCCTAACTGAGCAATTGATTTCCCCATTATGCGCATACCATCGGTTAGTCATCATGTCGATTAGGTTACCAACCTCCTAGGTAAGGGAACTATGCCAACACTCTAATAAAGGTCAAACATCTTTTCAAATTGGGCCATCCATATGTCCATGAATCATTGCCAAGGGGCTAGGATATCTAGCACTCATAGCAAGGGGAAAACACTTTTGGAGTAACCACAAAGAGCACAAAATTTTGGTAATGATTTTATCCACTTCTCAAAGATTCAAGCGATGGCTTGGTCTCTCATAACGGATGACTAAGAGACCTCACATAGATTTGTTGCATAACATCAATATCTCTCCACTATAGCTCTAATACCAATTGAAATAATATAACAAACAAAATGATATTTCAATGAGACACAAGAAGGGGCAAAAAGGCATAAGCTACTTCAATTATATTCATACCAATGATACACATATATAATACATGGCTGTAACTGCCTCCTAAACTAGATTTGCTCTCATACCAACACCTCATCTAGAGATAATGTTTAGGAGCAGGAAAAATAGGATCTAATACACACTTAGGATAAAATCTATGTCCTATAATGTGAAATACATAGAGGTGGTGTAGGAATTCATGATTTTACGGAGAGTCACAAGCTAACAAACACCTTATCCCTAATAAGTGTTAAGTAGAAGAATGGAAGGTGCTAACAAGAGAGAGAGCCTAAATAGAAGAAAGTAGGCGAGGGAGAACCATATGTGGTACTTTCATACATTATTAGAAGAAGATAATAGGTGACATTATGAGGAAGGTACATAACAATGAGTACTCTTTCCTTTCAACAATTACTACACTGTGTGATGTGTTTCTATGCAAATGGTATGTAATTCTAGGCACAATACTTTTGTTACTATAGCTGTTGACAATGTTGCTTTAGAGTAATGCTTTTTGTCATAACTGATTTGGTTGTAGGAAGAAAAGTATGATCATTCTTTCATAGATCATAAACAAAACTTTGGTTAACTTTGAAAATGATTTTGTGGTCATGTACCATTATTTACTATTATGGTGACAGATGATTCGTGCGAGAACTGGACAGTTACTTGTTCGACCATTGGTTGATGATAAAGATATCGGGTATGCCATTTAATTGCTACCTTTATATTTTTATTTATTTCTTAAGCTAGTAATTTTTCTTAATATCTGTTTTTTAAGACAAACTTTCTATGAAGTTTTTGTAATCATCAACACTGCATTTTTCTTTTGTATTGGTCCATGGAAATATTTAATATACATAGTGCTCAAAGGTAGAAGATTATTGTCTTTTAAGATGCGATGCATATATATGTAAAGTTAATCTTGTCTACAAGTTTAGTTAGGAATATGATTGTGTGCACTCAATTAAATCCAATTAGAACTTATCATATGAGTGTTTCCACTATGTTAACCAAGTTAAGATTGTCTACGATAGAGTGTTGTTAAGATTAAAATATACTTTGTTTTTGAATAATCCCAAGAATCCATGAATAAGTCAATGACTAAATACAAGTTGTGATAGAGACCAATATTGATAAATATATACACATTTTGTCACAACTCTACAACTGAGCACTTCTAGAGCCCAAATCATATCCTATAAATATATGTTTGTCTTATATCTACTAAGTTGTCAATAGACATGATCATGATTCTAGAACATCTTTATCAAAGCATATATTAATGGTTTGATACAAACATATATAGGCCCTGTTGTCACATATAAAGTAGTTGGGCTACTGTCATTCCTGAGCAGTACTGAGCAGTTCGTTGAACCAGTCCTTTACTATGAAATCATCAGATGATGAGCCACGAGTTGATGATCTCTCACTTTCAACAGATCCAGAGCATCCAAATTGACCAGTTCTATGCCATAACTGAGCATCATGACCCCAGTTTCGGTGATCGAGTTAGCCATTTTCATGACCCAAAGCAGAGTGTATGACAGTTCACATGATGTACAACAGTAGCAGTTGTTTCAGTCCCCTTCAGAGTGTTCATATCTAGTGCAGGTATATGACCCAGGTGATATTATGGATTTCTGTATATGGATCTTGATGTTGCTTTGTTGTCTATTTTAGCACTGAGACTTAGTTGATAGTGGTGGTATGTTGGCGATGCTTTAATGGTTTGGTTGGAATCTAAAGTATAAAGGATCTAGCTGCTACATTCGAGAGGTTCCTTTGTATACTCTTTGGTCATGCCCTACTTGTAGTATGGATTTGGTCATTTCCCTTCAGGGACACAACTTGCTAGTCTTGGCACCATTTCCATTGTCTCTGTCCATCTGTTGCCTTACCTTGTTGTTGATTAACCTTGACTTGTAATTTGACTAGTGACATCTAGGCTTTCCCCCACCTTCACCTCTATGTTGGAATAGGTCTCCATGTTTAAATTGTGTCTTGGTGTTGGTTTATGTGATTCTTATCACAGGGATGGTCTACCTCTAGGTCTTGAACACAAGTAGTCTTACCAAAAAGTATCTTTAGACACTAAGGCATCAGAGCTTAAAGTTATTCTTGTAACACCCTGGTTTTGACCCCAAGGGGGAGGGGAATGTAATGCCTCGGTTTTGACCCCATGGTATTGAAATTATACATGATGTATATATTGTATTTAAATCGTGACCAAGAGCTCAAGGCCAAGGCCCTACCATTGATTTGGTGTTTTGTGTAATAGGTGATCAAGGTTGATGCCTATGGTTTATCGTGTTGGTCAAGCAAGCACAGAGCATTTTGGAATATCATGTAAATCCACAATTTAATAAAATACCACAGCTAGCTATGCACTGCAACGTGAAAGAGATGGGGGCATGATTTCACAGAGGAACAGAGAGGGAGTTAACCAACAGATGCCAGGTGAGAGATTGCAAGCCCAGTCCTCACAAAACCCGATCTAATCAACAGAAAAACCTTCGTTGATTTGTCGTCCAAGTCACCCAGGCGGACGCAAGACGGAATAAATCCTTTTGGATAGAAATTTCACGCATGCTAGCTGAGTTAAATACCTTGCTAGTTGACGCTGCGAAATCCTTATTGATCGTCGGATCTGTGTCCCCACCAGATCAACGGGGGACTCCAAATTTGGTGAAGTGGATTTGGATAGAAATTTCGCGCCCGCTAGTCGAGTTAAATACCGTGCTAGTAGACGTTGTGAAATCCTTGTTGACCGTCGGATCTGTGTCCCCACCAGATCAATGGTGGACTCCAAATTTGATGAAGCGGATTTCATGGAAATTTCGCGCACGTCAAAAGTTTGTTAAGCCACGTAAGCTCACTCAGTGAAATCGCTGTGCGTCGTCGATCTATTTGATGGTCGATCTCAGTCGTAGATCTATCCTAAGTTGCACGTTCTTTAGTTGCGTCCACCCTGGTTCGTCCCCTGTACTCGGCCATTCAATGGTCGATCTTAGCCGTAGATCTATCCTAAGTTGCATGTTCTTTAGCCGCGTCCACCTTGGTTCATCCCCTGTACTCGACCATTCAATTTTCTTGCAGAAAATCGGTTGAGGCAGTTAATCCTTGGGGCAGAGCAAGGCATGGCAGTCGATTTCATAACTGGCAAGCCTGCAGTTGTAGAAGCCGCATTCTTTCTTCTGAAGCAAGTAAAACTAGAAAATGCGTGCTTAGTCCGTTAACCCTGTGTTCACCTGAACGTTTTGGTCATTCAAGTAGGTTGTTCATTGGATTCGACAAGCTGTTCATGTGGTTCACTATCCTGAGCCGTAGAGCATTTTGTTCATGTAGAGTGTTTAACCTCATTGACCTTGCTGAACCCTGGTTGTGTGTCACAGTGTTATCCTGAACTACATTGTGGTGTAAAGTGGTATGAGACCCTGTTTCTCTGTGTTACAGAGTGGAGCCTTGTGTTGCTGTGTCTCTTTGTGGTTTGTTGTGATGTGCACCCTGGTTTGGGTCTGAACTGTATGCAAGATTTAGGGGTGGAAGAGACGTAGAATGTGCTTGATAAACCTGGTGTGGAACCTCACAATAAGATAAGAGTGGCTGGTGAATTTTCTATGCACATCCTGAAGAGCATTGGAAGGGAAGGTGTAGCCCGAGGGACTGTGGAGCAATGAAGGGGACACTTCCTTGTGTTGGGTGTGTAGGTATTGTAGATGCCAGGCCAGATAGATCTTGGGGAGGTGTCCTTAGCTCTGTGAACGAGCTCACTAGCTTAGCAATTCTTCCTGTCCATTGCCTTAGCAACATGATAAACCCAAAGATAGATTGGCTTAGCTGACAGCCTGATAAACCCAATTGGATATTGGCTTCGCTTGGCAGTCTGATAAATCCAATCGTACATTGGCTTGGCTGAGCAACCTGATAAACCCAACTAGTAGTTGGCTTGGTTTTGTCTTGTTGTGCATTTTGGCCATGTGTGTAAGCCTTGGCTGGACAACCTGATAAACCCAACTGTGAATGCTGGCTTGGCTGAGTAGCCTGATAAACCCAGCAGTGAGATGGCTTGGCTGTGTAGCCTGGTAAACCCATCTGTTGGCTTGGCTTGTCCTTAATGTGAATGTTGGCTTGATTGTGAGCAGTCTGATAAATCCAACTGTATGTTGGCTTGGCTGAGTAAGTCTTGATAAATCTAGCAGTGTTTGGCTTGTATGCCTGCAGCCTGATAAACCCAATTGTGTGTTGGCTTGGCTGGATAGTTTGATAAACCCAACCGAAGGTTGGCTTGACTGTGTGTGATATGATCTGGCTGTGTGTGAGTTTGTTGTTCCCTAGTTCCTTGTGGAAGTCATGCCCAGCTTGGGGGTGGTAGTTGTGTTGAGAGATTAATGAACACAACTGGTCTATGGTTGGGTGGAACGTTGCAGCAACATAGCTAGTTGCGGGATAGCTTCATCATCAAGATAAGTATTCTGTTGTGTTATTTCTGCAATGTATTTGTTTATGAATATGTTGAATATGATGAATGTTTGTTAAATGCTTCAGTAGAGTTTACTGTTGATGATGAATGCTTGTTAATGCTTCAGTAGAGTTTAGTGTTGTTAAATGTTCATGCGTTTGCATCTGTATATGCCTTGTATGTTTCCATGCATTTTGCTTGTAATCATGGAGGCTGGAAGCCTGGTTGCAGGGTCAAAAATGTAGTTAAGGTATGAAATGTTGGTTTTCCGCAACCTGGAATCCACACCGGAAGGCAGAAGGTGGAAAACAGGAAAAAGACAAGGAAAAAAGTTGGTTTTCCGATTTTCGAGTTCCGCAGCGGAAGGGCGGAAGGCAGAAAGCGGAGAAAGAGCCGAAAGTTCTAAGGAAAAGTTGGTCTTTCGATTTTCGAGTTCCGCACTGGAAGGCAGAAAGGCAGAAAGTGATTCCATCGATATGTCGAGTTTTCGACTTCCGAGTTCCGCACCGAAAGGCAGAAAGGCAGAAGGGAGGAAAGATGGAAAGGCAGAAAGTGTTTCCGTCGAATGTTGGAGTTCCGATTTCCAAGATCTACACCGGGAGGGCAGAAAGGCGGAAAGTGTTCTTGTCGAATATTGGAGTTCCGATTTCCGAGATCCGCACTGAGATGCGTGGTAGGACTAACTAGAAAATTGTTGCTTTTTTACTTTATGTTGCTTTTATTGTTCATATAATTTACACCCCTTGTTCTCTTGATTAGGGTTTATAACCTGAAAGAGACTCTTGGGGATTTAATAAACAAAGCAAACACATCGCATTAAAATCCTTAAAAATTACCAAGGCTTCGTTGTGCATGCTCTGCACCGCTGTAGTTCGATCGACCAGTTGGATGCATCAAAAGCAACACAAGTGACTAGTTTAAGATAGCTTCACTTTCAAATTAACCTCCCAAGGAAAAAATCCATCGCCTCGAATTAATCTGTTGCATGGAAAGTTCATAGAGGAAGCGGGAACCACTGGATAGTGACCTCAAGATACCGTTAGGTTACACCCTTGTTGGTGTAGTGTTGGACACATCCCAGAGACTCCGATCCAACCCACATATTCTTCACGTGGAACCGCATTGGATAACGGTTTTGGACACACTCCTCGTACCGTCAGGTATATTTGGATTCCCATTCCCCCTAATTTAATCCACTCATCAATCCATCTTAAATTTTAGTCTTTTACACTAAATGGTCATTATAAATCTAAATAGAAACAAATAAAAATAAACAAACATCGATATGATATGCTTGGCTATAACGATTACATTTACATTACACTAAACTCTTTGGAAACATAAGAGTTTATATGTTGGAGTTCATATTTTTATTATTTTTCTATTTTTTTATAATTTTAGAGTCTCCGACGCCTCCCCGCTCCCCCGTCCCCCAAAACACCCCAAAATTTTGGGGTGTCTCTACACGTCCCCATTGTGCGTTGCCTCGCTCCCATGCTCCTGCGTCTCGAAAACTTGGTGGTGTTGATTTTTCTGAGCAGCATCGAGAGCCCTTCTCTTCAGAGAATAGGACCACCTGGTCCGGGACCACGGTGAAGACTCAACCCAGTGTTGAGTGACCATTTTGTTGAATGGTAGATATCTGGTCTGGGACCATGATATAGACCCAGATCTGCCCTGGGTAGACTCAACCTTGTGTTGAGTAGACATCTGGTCCAGGACCATGATGTAGACCAGTTTGGGACTGGTAGACTCAGCTTAGTTCTGAGTATCCATTCTCTGTGAGAATGAAGACACTGTAAGCCCTAGACTGGGTCTGGGCATGTGTGTGGCACTTTGACCCTTGATCTATGGGCTTGGTGTGCTTCTCCAAGGATTAGCTACCCTTGGTTAAGTTACCCTAGTACCAGATCTAGGTGTTACATAGTGTGTGAGGTAAAAGCATTAATAACTCTCTTGGTTTATGATGATGTACTTTTGAAATAAAAAAGGTACCACAGGGGCACTTGGAAAAAGGTCAAAGTCAAAAGTCAATTTAAATAAAGACTTTTGTACCACAGGAAAATGACCACAGGTGGAAATAAATTTAAATAAGGACTCTTGGTAAAAGTCAAAGGAAAAATAAAAGTACCCTTTTTGGTAAAAGTGAAAGTAAAATTAGGAAAAAAATAAAAATATTGTTATTTTTATTTTTCCTAATCTTGTCCACTTACAGGTAAACAAAGGCTATAAAAGAAGATCAAGCCTTCTCATTTTATACACACAAGTTTGCTCTGACAGGTGAAGCTGATATTTACTGAAGAAGAGTTTTTTTGCCTCAGCTAGGGCATCATCATCTGTCATAAGGGTGTTTATCAGTAAACCCTTCTTTTCAACAGTTATCTTCTTATCTCTCCAAGTTTCGGGCAGCCGTACAGCAGATCAGGCATATCTGATATATTTTGGGCAGCTGTCATAAATTTTTGGGCAGTAAATTTTGATTTTTTTTGGACAGGACCTAATTTGCTTAGGAAGATCTGAAAATTACCAGATCTGATAAATAATTTTGGGCTGATTGTTTTTTGTTCTGGGCAGTGTTTTTTGAAGTTCTGGACAGGCCCTAATTTGTCCAGGCAAATCTGAGAAATAGTGGGCAGATTGTTTTTGACAGTCTTGGCCTTTTCTGAGCAGATCTGAGAAATAGTGGGCAGACTGTTTTTGACAGTCTTGGCCTCTTTTGAGCAAATCTGAAGATTTGAGCTGCTCTTTTACTGAGAAAATTTACTGTAACTGTGGTTTATTCCAGATTTGGGTTTGAGGAATTTTTGAAGGATTTCCTAAGTCATCTCATTTACGAGATGAGCTACTAATGCTTTTTGGGGTTTTTGTCCTTTGAAGGTTTCCCCAGTGAAAAATCTTGTGTCCATTGTGCTGATGTGATGAATATGTTTTTACTACACTTGTTATTTGTTTAAAGTTTATTTGCAAATTTTTTAAGTTATATGCTAATGCTAAAATTCAACAGGTGGAACACTGGTTTTACCTCGATATTCTTACATGACCAAGTATAATAATAACTTCTCCGAACGGAGGAAAAACATCTTTGAAGGAGGTACAATCACAATATGATAATAGTAAAATAATAATACAACAAAATGAAGAATATCTTGCACTTTGGCATTTCGTTTCCTTTTCATGTGGCAAGTACATGTCAGTTTCCTTTCAAACTCTCCTGCAGGCTGTAAACATGAACTGTGGTCCTACAGAAAATATGATTATTAGCAATAAAATATTTTATATTTCATTTTGTAATTTGAATTTCATAATTAGTTCTAATTTTTATCTCAATGTTTTTAATCATATATATATATATATTATTAGTGTCGTTCCCAACCTACCATCCCTTGAAAAATTAGGGGTGCGCTCTAGCCATCCCGGAAAACTCGTCCCCATGTCCCCTCGTCCCCAAGGCCAGTGCAACATAGCTTTTACCATATTAAGGGATTAAGAAGAACATTTAAAAAATCAGCAAATTACCTTAGCACCTCTATTGAAAAGTGTTATTGAGGAGATATTCCAAGTTATTTTACACTCAATTGAGAAAAAGAATCCTGAGGGTACAAGTCAAACTCCAAAAATCTTTATCAAGAATTTTATGGAGGTATATTCGAAGTATTTAATTGCTCGATGAGTCTAAAAAAGTTGGAATCAAAGAAATATTAAAAAGGGAAAATTAAGTGCTTCAAAATATTATATTAATATAAAAAAATTATAATATATTTATTTTCCAGATATTTAATATTATAAAAAAGTTATAATATAATTATCTTTAAGAGACAAAGGGATATGTTAAAGTGAAGTGTTCACTGTGTAAGGGTTGAGGGAGTTTTGAAGTACGGCAAGAAATCATTTAAGCATGTTATTTGTTGGACTTATGTCACAGTGGATACATTAGCAATGAGCATAGAACCAGAAGCGTCAAAGTGTGTTTTTAGACAACAACATAAGTAACGTTATCATTGCTTAGAGGATGAAGCATCTTCAAGAAGGCGACAATGTTATGTACATAAATAATACAAATTAAAAAATAATTAGAAATTAGAAATTATTTAAGTTAACTAATAGACCTATTTATTTGGGTCCCCATTGTATTGTCATCTATCATCTTATATTTGATCAATTATACATTATATATATATTTATATATTATTTCATAAGCTTATGTGCTTTTGCTTCATTCAGATGGTGGATGACAACTTAAACTGATTTGTTACTACTGGCTGTAGGTATTTTGTTTTGGATACAGGTGCCAATGGTCTTTCAGTTTGTCCCAACAAGGTGGGTGCATATTCTACAGTCATTTCTCCCACTCTGTTACTTCCTGAATGTCAATTACAATTTCTTTCCACGTATTCCAAAATTCAGTTCTTTAAACTCAGCTGCTGCTGATGGTATGCATTTCAATCTTTATGTCATAGTTCAAACTTCATGATGAATCAGTTTTCTTATGTGAGTGCATTTGCTATTAAAGTTCCTTGGTACATTCTCTTTGAGGCTTGTATTCAAAACAATATGGAAGATAGTTTTATTTTGCTAAGCGAGTAGAGTTTTTGTAATAATTTATAAATGTACAGAATTTGATGTTGCTGACCTGTAATTGGGAAAACCGGTCTAGCAACAAAAGAGGGGATTGCCATTCATAATATACTGAGCCCAGTTGATTGAGGCTTAATGTGGTGAAAAACTATGATGAAAATAGTAATAACCAAGAGTATTTATAACAGTACTAGCATGTATGGAAATGAGAAACTTGGCATCCACAGCAGAAAGAAAACTAGCTAGGCTGATCATCTTCAGAAGGTTTAGTTATAGAACCCTCTTAAAGAACTTTGATAAACCTATGTAAAGAAAAACAATGCTAAACAGAATCTAAAACACAATAATTAACAAGGGCTCACACAAACATTACACAGAGATTTACCTTGGAAACCCAAAATCAGGAAAACCAACATTTCTTAGAGTTTCTCCACTCTCTGTCTCATTGTATTATCTTTTATGCTTACAATAGAATATTATAACATCCAAAACTCTAATTCGGGTTTCACAACCCCAGTTCCTTAACTGGAATTAGTTTACAATGGGCCGCAAAACCATGGGCTGAAATCAGCTCAGAACAGACAAAAAACAGACCTAATTTTTTTTGTGGGGGCGCTTCCCTCGAACCCTCAATGGAGTGCTCGTTGGGCCCCTGCAACTGTCTAGCCAGGGGGGCTGATTAGCTTTGCCATACCCCCCCTTGCTCTGGGAACCTACAATGACTACAACACATGTCCAACACCTCTTGACTTGGACCTGGCTCATAATCTTCCTCGACAAACTCTATCTTTCTGGTTGCCTTGGGAAGGATATTGATATTAACATCCATAGTTTTAAGTTGTACCTCAATTTCATCCAATTGCAATAAATTCTCATCATGAGCTTGATTTCTTTCCTCAAGAGCCTGTCTTATTAGATATTTCATCTCCCAATAAAGATTGACCATTCTATGAAGATTACTCATCTATCCTTTGAGATTACTAATGACTCCATTGCTAAGTAGCATGGGTACCCGTACCCGGGGGTAGGGTACATCTACTTGTACTGGATACCCATACCCACGTACCGGATACCTCATACCCACGTACCCTGTTGTACCTTGATGTACTCAAAACCTGGTCGAAGTACCTGAGACGTTTGTCACGGATTTGGGGGACATTGATCGCAATGGGACTAGGTACCCCTGTTTTGGGGATGCTTGGGGATTCCCAAGGACCTTTTTTGTATAGGGTACCACTGTTTTGTGGATGCTTGGGGACACCTAGGGACGAGTTTGGTACGAGCCCAACTAGTTTTGTATAAGTGACATTAATGTTAGTAATATTAAATGGTTATATTAAATTCTTAAAGTAAAATTGACACTCTCCTTGTGTTTAATTTTCTATCCTTTTACTTAAATTTTTAACATTACTAATAACCGTTTTAGGATGTTTTTGAGTGGTACCAACCTGACTGGACTTCATATGAAAACGGTAGAATTTTAGATCCCATTCATAATTCAACAAACTTGACATTTTTTAGGATTTTAGGATTGCAACATTTTCACTGGATTCGATCATGTATGAGGGTATGGGATGGAAATATAATCAAACACATCAACCTCTCTATGTACCTTGATGTTCATAGTGATTATTGTTGAACTCCTCTATCATGACCTTAACAAAAATGTACCCTTCAGTCAAGAAAAATCACCTATTAAGCATGGGAAGCTTTTTCTACCTTATTTTAACACTTGGATTAGGAACTTTTATCAAAACTGTAGGGTGCTGACTAATGTTATCGGAGGGCCAACTTTGAGATTCAAGGTAGAGGAAAGGGCTAGAGCATAGAGGAGGGGGCACAATGTGCTATTGATGAATAAGATCCCAATATAGGCAAGGATTTTGATATGTAATTATTTGTTACAACATGGAGTTTTTTGGACTCTATAGGTTGTTTAGCCTCTTTGTTTATGTATTCTGGGTCAGATATGGATTGCACTTGATGTTTTTTAGTTGTATGTGTTGTTGTAAATGTAACCGTTATTTGACAAAGTGTAGCTACCCACTAAAGGTATCCCATCCGAGATGGTAGAGGTGAGGTAGCTAACCGGTGACACCGCAAGGGCCTCGTCCACTACCGATGAAGGGTAGTCATCACACCAGACGGGCTCTTGTCACTTTAGATCAATCCGGAGAATGACCAAGGGGGAGACTCTACTAACCCAAGAAAGCTAGCACACCTACTCAAGACGCTCCTAGGGATAAGGAATGAGTAAAAGAGGAGAGATAATGAGTGAGGTAGTCTAGATCTAGGAGATATATGTGGTATAGGAGTTAAAGTAAAGTTGGGGAGGTTTAGAGAATAGGAAAAATGACCCAACTTGATAGGGAGAATACCACAATGAGTTAGGAAAAGTAGATCTAGAAAGATCTAGCCACATACAAGAGAAACCTAAAGGACCCACTTAGGATTTTATGCAAAAGTAGACAAAGTGGACCCAAAAGGGTATAGATCAGGGCATGGAATGACTAGATCAAGGAGTTTGGAGGATAGATCTGTGAAAATTAGATGGATTCAAGCATACCCAACTGATAGATCTTGAGAGATCTAGCCACACGAATGGAAATCCTAATGGGGCCCACCTAGGGTTTATTCAAAAGTGGACGTGGCGGACCCAAAAGAGTAGATCGAGGCAAGGAGTGACTAGATTAGGACACTTGAAGGATAGATCTATGAAAATCAAGTGGGCTCAAGCATGCCTAATTGATAGATCTGAAGGTTTGGCCACCCACCCAAGGGGGCACCGCCACCTAGATATGCTAGTGCTAGATCCTGGGGCAAATGGAGTCTGATTTACGTGAAATTTGAGATCTAGGGTTTATTCAACAATCTCCAAGTGCGTTTTGATGGCCGTCATAAAAAACTCACTCGATCTATCAGATCCACAAAACTAGGGTTTGAAGAAAGGGTTTTAAATGGACAAATGGATGAAAATATTGAAAAACAATACTGACCTTGCAAATCCTACGTAAAAATACTTGCGCCCACCTTGGATGTCGATGATCCTTCCACTTAGTTACAATTTCGAGCTATATCCGGCACGAAACAAAGACAAAACGCCCAATTGAGGTAGTGCGCCCCCTCTTCTTCATTTGCAAAATCAAACTACGAATGAGATTTCTTCACGGATGAAAAAGGCAAGCTACGTACGACATCTACCGAAAGAAATGCAATGCACAAAATGACAGTTGAAGAACTCCCTGAAGATGAAATGATTTGACAGGAAGACGATTCAAGACGCCTTAGCAATCTCCTCCAACCAATTCGCTACCGTGCAAAAGATCAGTAGGACTACCACAAAAAATTATTTGTTTGCATGCAAGATCCACTGAAATGTTTAAGCAAGAGGCATTGTTACCAAGTAAGTTGCATTAAGTTGGATTTCTAAACGAGCCGCCAAAGATGAACAATCACTTGTTCATTTTTTTCAAGTTCAGAAGTCCTTGCATGCCTTCCTAGGCCCTTTTTTTAATTGTTAACATGTTCATACTCCATGGGGAATTGTAATAAAATGAGTTAGCATGATGACTTTATGTAAAGGTTTGGCTTCTTAGGACTTATTTATTAATGCATTATTCCAGGGTGTTTTTTCATTGTTAATTATTTATTGTTTTTAAGCGATAAATAATTTTCGAGTTTTTCACCCAAACCCCCAAAGCTGGAATAATCGCATAATTAATTAAGCCTTGGGAGGTTATTAAAACCTACGTGTCGATGTATATTACCATGCTATTCATTATTTTGAGTCATTAAGAACATGTCCCAAGTTCCCCATAAGTTTTTTTTAATTTTTGGAAAAAAATATTTATTTATTTACTTTCTGTTTTTACAGGCTTATTTTTAATAAGTTAATTGTAAAAATGTAATAAGTCATAAAAGTGTGGCTAGGAGGTTGTTTTTGCCATGGGGGTGTTCATTTTCTAACTCAGAACACCCACTTAACCCCTAGACCCACTTTCCTAATTTTTCGAGTAATTATTCAATAATTCAACCCTAAAATTAATAATTAATCGAAAAACCCAAAAACCCAAGAAAAAATGAAATATTAAAAAATTCGGCAATTAAAAAAAAAAAAGAATTGCCAAAAAAGAGTTGGGTGACTTGGCAAATCATTTTGGCAAGTACCTGGGCAAGGGAGACAAGATAGATGTTGTCGTTTCAGTGAATCTCATGCGTTGTGAGTTTCCTCTCCAAGGGAGGGGCGCAAATCTCCAAGTGGGGATGCTAGCTTGGGTGGAAAAGCTCATGGATTGGAAAAAGAGTTGTGTTTTAGCAAGTGGCATGGCCATCAATGGATGTTACCATAGAATGCATCCTTTTCCACCTCACCTCACCTCATTCCAACCTCTCCAACCCTAGCGCATCCTTGAGGAGGATGCATCCCCCCTCTCTTTGCCGATTTTCTATTTAAGCAAGGAAACCTCTCTTCATTAAGGACGAATGATTTGGGCATTGAACCTTTGATCCTGTATGTTATAATTTTGTCATTGTGGAATAAAAGTGAAGGCTTTGGAGGCATACTTGTGTCAGGCATCAGTGTGTGGTGATCTCTTGTGTTGTATGANTTGTATGCATACTGTCTAGTCTTTTGCTGAAATACTCCTGGATAACGCTTTAGTGTAGTATTGTTTAAATTTGTGCAGTAGTATCTAGCGTGGAGGATTGATGGTTCTTGTTTGATTCCAACATATCTCTGCAATTTGTTTAAGAAAATATAAATCCCTTCGCTCTCCACTTGAGGACTCCATTGCCCAAGCTTCAAAGCTTTGGGGCATCTTTCTTTTCCTTCTTCCGTCACATTAAAAACTTCAAATTTTTGGTTACTAGTTTTTATTTTGCATATTCAAATCTCATTGAAGTATTGGAATATCTTAGCTTTCTGATTTACATATGCAAATTTAAAGATTCAGATCTGATTATTAAAGTGTTATTTTACAAGATCTGATTGCAAGCAAGTACTAGTTTAATTCCTAAAATTTTCTATCTTTAAAGTACTTACATGCAAATAAATTCTTGACTTGGGAAACAATCAAGTCTGAATCACCCTTGATACTTAACACCCTAATGCCCATATCTTTTGCAATCTCAAGTCCTAGCAGAAGTGCTTCATACTCACCCACATTGTTTGATGCATCAGATTCAAGTCTACAAGCAAAGTTGGACTTCTTATTTGAGGGTGAAGTTAAGAAAATCCCATCCCCTTTTCCCAACTCAGAAAAAGCTCCATCAAAACTCATTCTCCATAGCTTATCAACTTCTTCATCATTAGCCTTTTTCCTGATAGGAATAAGGTAGTTTGCACGTATGGCATTGTTTCCAAGGCTACCTGTCTCGCATATGTATTCATTATCTGGTTCATCAGGGTCTTCAACATGATACTTCATACTTCCCTTCCTTTTCCCTATACAGTTTAACATGAGCATCTTCAGAAGCTGGAATCATGGCGTAGGTCCAATCCATTTGGACAGATTCACCAAGGGAGGCAACCCACTTCCTTGATAACAACATTCCCCATATATCAGATACATCGATGACTACAATGTCCATGGTCACACCAATGTGTGGGTAGGCAACTAGCTTGTCTGGAAAATTCAAAATTATACCCATGACATCAATTTCTTTAGAGTCCATTGCACATACATTTTGATACAACCTTGTGATCTTTAGGCCCATTTTCTCCATAACTTTTTTGGTCATGATGTTAGATGACACGTCGCAATCAAGCATACAGTTGTGCAATAACTTATTATTTGCAATCAAAGAAATGTAGAAGGCAGGATGGCCTTCCTTGTTAGGATCCCTACTATGCAAAACAATAGGAGTGTCTTCATTAAAGTTGTTTTGTTTTCTAGCAGGACTTTCAATAGAGTTGTTCATTACTGTTTCTTTTGGTTTGTTGGCTATTTTCTGCTTAGTCTTCTCAGTAATTCCTTCTTTGGGATTTTCAACAATCTTTTCCTTGGGTTCCTCTAAGGTTTTCATGAAAATATCTCTTTGACTAGGAATTTTCAGGATCTCAATTACTAGGACAGGAATTTTAGCACTTGACAACCAATTACCCAAATCAATATTTAGATCTACATGGGGAGAAATTTTTATCTTTGGAATGTGTTGATCTGATTTGGTTGGGATCACATTCTTTCTTCTTTGATAAACCATGCCTTTGTACTTGTCAATGATTTGCTCAGGAGTGGGGTTTTCACCAAAAATCTTTGTCGCATTATCCTTCTCCTTACTGTACTCCCTTTCTTGTTTCCATTTTTCTTTTGAGATAGGATGGACATTCCTGACATTGTTTATATAATCACGGTATCTAGGATAACCCACAAAATTACTTGTCTCAATCTGCTCTTGTTCCATTATGTAACAAAATATTGGGCAAGTAAACTCTTCACAAGGTCTACAATAGGGAGGAACCTCATCAACCATGTTGTTTGTTTCAAGTTGGTTAGGAGGTCTCTGCTATTGGGGAGAATACTTCTTCCATTCTTGATTTGGCCTTGGTTGAAAACTTCTTTGATTTTGACCAACACAATTCTTCTCCATGGTCATCAATTTATTTTGCATAGCATTCATTTGGGAAGTATGATTTACCATTATTTGTTTCATTAATTCTGTTATCTCCTTAATGGATTCCTTAGTCTGATCTTTAATTTCTTGTTCAACTGCTTTTCCCTTGGAATCATGCAGTTTGGGAATGGAAACACTACCTCTAGTAAACCCAGGTAGATTGGATTTTCCAGATGCTTGCATGTTTCTGTCTATCTTTTCAGCAGTTTCCATAGCACCATGCAGAGTTGTTGTCTCCTTATCTCTCAATTGATATCTCATCTCACCTTCGAAAGCTTCTATGTAGTAGATGAGAATTGATGCATCGGGCGGGAGGATTAATATCTTTATGAAGTCTTGAAACCAAATCATTGAATCTTTTTATTAAACTCCTCGATTGTCTCATTCTATTTCTTCTTAGTCTCAGTCAAGGCAGCCAACAGTTGTCGATTCTCTTTCTTATCACCCCATCTAGAACTGGAAGTTGTCTCAAATTTTGCGAAGGTTTTTATGCTGTTATCAACCAAATTGGTGAAGCATTCAAATGCATCAACTTCTAAGGATAAGGCAAAGAGCTTCATCTTCACATCTTCAAAATTCACATTATGGCACCACTTGGCATAACACTGCGTAAAAAACAATAAGTGAGACTTTGCAATTATAACGTCATTGCCATGAAAAGAAGGAACTTTCTCAATGGCTTTATTAGGGATTTGGTGAGGATAACCAACACTGGAAAAAAAGTCCAAGGGTTTAAAAAGATCGCTCATGCTGGTAGGTGAATCACTTGATTGAGGATTATCAACAAATAAAAGGTGAATGTCAAGGATTGACTCAGATCCAAGATTTTCAAGGATTCTACAAGAAGCTAGCTTGATTTTCCTCATATGATAGACCTGTTCAGGCTCAGGGATGAACTGAAGCAAGCCTTCAGAGATTCTTCTCGTTGAATGCCTTGGTAAAGTTAACAATAGTGGAGTCGTCAGATGATCTGAGTAAAATTATTCAAATTACAACATTCATCAAACAAAGCATAAAAAACAAAAAGAAAACTCAAAGTCGTATTCCAAGAATAGAAAGATTTATCCTCGGCAACGGCACCAAAATGTTGCCGCCTAATTCACACCTTAGGTCACGTGGCAGAAATCTTCAAGCCATTGGGTGCGACCTTGGGGGCAAGCAAGAGTCAAGTGCTATCACTTGATCTTGACTCCTCCGTCTAGGCTCTCTCGTAGCGAAGCCGAAGGGGGTGGTCCCTAGTAAAGTAAACTAAGGTTGCTTAAGGTGACATGTTACAAGAAGGTGACTTGGGAATAACACCTAATCACCTAGGGCGCTACTCGTTTAAGGCTGAACATAACATCATATAACTTAAGATTAACCATAATATTTTCTTGCAACCATATAAAAAGGGTTATATGCCAACTAATACATGAAGGAAATAATCTCAATATTACTAAGGTGGAAACCATAGGAAACTATATCCAAAGGAACAAAATATTCCAGCTGGGCAGTATGTACCATCACCTGTCTATCAATCCAGCACAACACCAAATAATCATCATATAAAACATCACCTCCAACATCAATTAAAATAGATCATGGAATACCTCCTTAAAGCAATGCCATTTTAGTTTTGGATGTTAATCTCTAAGTCATAATTTAGTATAATCTTAACACTGCTATCATTGCATATTTGGGAATGCTCAGTGCCATAAGGTTAGTGTAGTTATTTTTGTTTCTTTATCCCTTCCCACCTTTTTTATATGGAGCATCAGTAGTTATTTTATACCATGTGAGTTATATATTTTATACCTTGTGAGTTATATATTCAAACTTTGATGTAGGCAGAGCAACTCAACATGGAGGCTTTTGGAGAATTGTTCATAACAGGCTTTGATGGTCAGGTGAGATAGTTGGCAAATCCTTTCTATTCTGTGTAAATGAAGTTAAATAAATATCCTGCAACATATATAACTTGGGAGGCTTCTTTCTCTAATGAAGGTCCTCTTCCTATGAATGTTAGGAAGGCAAACATATGAGACTGTGCCATACCTAACATATAATATATTATTAAGATATTATAACTAAGTTCCATAAGTTAGTGTTGGATTCTATTTCAAAATCTTAAAAAAATGCCGTGTTGAATTATCATGTAAGAATTGATGGCTTAAATTTTTGAAGAGTTTACCCTTTGCAGAAGTAATATTCTAAGAGTATCTTTCACAAGCATGAGTTTTGATGCCTTTATATAACAGTGGTGCATTACATGATACATCATTAAATTTTGAGTTAGTAACCACCTGACTTCAGAATGGTCTAGACTCCAAAGCTAGTGAAATATGTACGTTTATCCATCTATAGTATGAATTAACTACTATAGATACTTTTCGTTACCTTGAAGTAATTTGATATGAGCTATATGGAGATATAGTTGAGAATAATCATCAAGCAAATAATATGGCATAGGGCTAGACATCATTCTGAAAGAGCCTTCCTGTTAAATTTTATAATGCAGATCTGATTTGATTACTGTAGCAGCAAAATAGTAACTGAGTTTTTCACTTTTAACAGACTTAAGCATACAATTCTGAGTTTATAACCTGCAGTGAAGAAACAATCATCCACAAGAATGCTAAAAATTTACCCTGGGGAAACCTTTTCAGGAATAAAACCCTAGCAAAGAAAAATATTCCTTAATATGAGATGACTGAGTTTTACATGAGCAGATTTAAGAGCAAACTTTTACATCAGAGATAAATTTGCCTCTAGTGCAGACATACCAAGAGAAGACTGAAGATGAGATGCTTGAAGAGATAGGTAAAGACTTGCCCTGTTTATATAGGCCCTTGTAGCCCCTTCAAATGATGACGTCAGCCTTTCAAATGTTGACTGCTGCTAACAGTTGACTGAACCAAACCCTCACAGCCTTCTGTTTAACTGATCCAAGCCCAAACAGGGCTGACGTTGGCTGATCCAAGCCCAAACAGGGCTGCGGCTTCTTGAAACAATGTACTGTTCCATTTTTGATAAATAAGGAATTGACTGAGGACCTTTAATACCGGGAGCATGCAAGCCTTATTTCTTCAGTCTTAAGTCAAGGAGCAATTAGAATTGCATGCATGCAAAAAGTAAAGTGCAAACCCTAAAAGTGACATGCAAACCTTGAAAGTACATGTTAAAGCTATATAAGAAGGGTTATTGGACCAAAGAAGATATCTATTATTATTATTGTTGATTTGGAGTATTTGAGCAACAACACAGTGAGCAGCAACAACAGTTGGGGTTGAGGACGGTGTTTTCAGCTAACGAGTGTTCGACAGTGCAATACCTGCCCTAGTCTCTTTTAGGGTCGATCATACAGGTCTATCATCAGCACTCACCTTATTCATTCATATCCAACGATTTGGCAGCCACGGAAGATTGTTTGCAGGTTCACGTGTAAAGCTGGGGAATAGCTGGAAACCCCAGAAGTATTCACTAGGTCTCTGAATCCCAATTTATCTTCCACATGCTCTGGCCATTCTCTTCGGGAAGGGGAGACCACTAGTCCTGCAAAGTTTCACCGGTATCTGACACCTCCTTTACCCAAAACATCATATTTAGCCGAGGAAGAGCCTCCGTGTAGCTGGGCATCAACTGCAGGAAGGGAGCACCATTATCTCACCTGTCCAGCACTATATGCATGCATCTTATCTCTGGAGTTTTTACAACTCGATTATCAGTGGTAAGTGTTTACCTTCTTTCTGCAAATCTTTGCCCTAGTTCAACTATAATTTAGGGCCATTGGCACGACACCTTGCATGCACATTTAATTTTAGTATTCTTGCACGGAATAGTAGAATATGAGTATTTGGGATATTACAGTGGTATCAGAGCATGATCTCGGATCAGTTGTGGGCATAGAACTAGTTCATACCAATGTTACAAATATCGTGTTGGCGAATATATCGTCGAGGGTCCAAAAATAAATTATCGGATTTATCGGCGAAAATGTCGACAAACATCGGCAAGTTTATTTTGCATGCTTTTGTTTGGGTTAACTCATATGTAAAGTATAGATCAGTTCCTCCTCTACTGGTTCTATATCATAGTCTTACTCTACTCATTCGTTGTTTCCATTTGAGTCTTAAAATCCCTTGACTTGGACTTGTGTAATAAACCTACAGATCTCCCCCACTGTGACCTCTTTGATTGGATAGCCTCCATGTTTTGCTCGTTTCTCGCTCTGAAGTCTGGGGATATGTCTATAGTCCTGTGGATCTCTCTCGTCTTACACCTAGGATGTTTGAGTGCAATTAGATAGGCATATGTCACTGAAAGTGTATCCCCTAGGCTTGAAGCAAGTACTCCCAAAAATGTGAAATGCTTTAAAAACCTTGAGATTAGCTAGTGGTCAAGGGAGTAGGTACTTATCCTTTGTATGATGTAAGGCCTACTTGCTTGTAAAAGGGCAATGTTGTGGCAACTTTGTTGGGTCTATGGACACTTGTTGGCAGCAGAGACAAGGCTGTGTCATTATATGGGGCCCACAAGGCTATCCCGGGATGGTACCTTTGGAGGATAGCTAACTAAAGGAAAATCAAATGTGAAAAATGTGCTTCGGTGATATATCCAAAGAAATGCAAAGTGCAATAAAGTGAAAGTGAACTGTCAAATTTAAATGCTGTGAAATAAATAAGTGGGGGGCTTGTTATAGTCGAAAGGGTTCCTTTCAAGAACTTTATCTATATGTGAGACACCTCCCTTCTCTATTGTTTGCTAGTCCAACAAATGTCATAGTGGCCTCGTAAATCCAGTTCTCGGAAGGTGAATTAAGTCTATCCTAAAGTCAAACCTCACTTTGACCAAAGTCACTATTATATCGCTTTCCATCTCACCCAAGAGAGAGGGGGTTGATCAATAGTTTACATTAGTGGTTAATGTGAATTGAGGTGTGAATCTGGGATGTCACTTTTGTTGCTTAATTATATATGAGACGGATAATGTGGGGAAGACAACACAGAACCAAGAGCAAGGGAACTGCTCTATACATTACATAGAATTAACCCAAAACAAAGCATGTATATGAAACTATAGCAAGTACACCTATATCACTCTAAGTATATGTCATACTGAAAAGCAAGAAATAAATGATCACCAAATGCACTACAGAGTCTAACATAGTCAGAAAACCAATGGAAACCATAAAAACCATATGATACCTAAGCCATGTACCTGCTTTGAGTCTGCAATTGGAAATGAGAAATCCGCTTGTGTTGACTGATATCTCTGAATGGCAAGGAAAGATAAGATCCAACTATATTTCTCGGCTTCACTGAATCATGGCTCAAAATGTACGACAAGGGAGGCCATGAAGAGGGCTCAAAGTGGCTAGGGTGGCCCCTTTGCTGCTGCCCATGAATAATCCAGGTGATAATATATATCATCCACAACTGTTATGCTTTGATAAACATCTTACTCAAGTGCAAGGAATAGGTTCATGACTAACATCTGGTCTGCAAAAACAAGTAGCAGGTCCTAGCTACTATGAATGTGATAACAAGTCGCACCATATACCTTATGCTAGATTAATGGAAGGAGGCATTAGGCATATAACGCAAGGTTTGTGATATGATTTATGAAGTGTGTTTTAAAACTCCCTTGAAGCATGCATGTGAGGAGGAGGCTGCCCACCATAGAGAAGATTCCATCTAGTTGTCGATTTGTTTCATGACCTCCCCCTCATCAATTGTTTGCGCTAACATGTCTTCTCTGCTGCCAAAGTGTTACCTTATGCCGAGGGACGTTTGATTTGGTTTGTGGGTATCTACCATTCACAAAAATGGAGCTTTACCTACCTTGCTTGATTTCACTACCCCGCAAATGATGGGGATCAATTCCAGCCAACAAATCGTGACCATTTGCGCTCCCTCCTATTAATTCTTGAGTGAACGCTTTGTTACCTCCTGAGTTGTACTCAGTCAGAGTTTCAAGTGAGCCGACAAAGATGAACAAAGTACTTGTTCAGGTTCAGAGCTCAGAAGTCCATTAGGCCTTCTTGGCTCTTTTATTTTTTGTACCACATGTTCAATACCCCCTTGGGGAAATTGTAATAAATGTGCTAACTTGAGAGTTGTATGTAAAAGACTCGCCTTCCTAGACTTGGACATCAATCCGACTAGCCTAGGGTGTTTTTTTCCCTTAATAATTATTGGTTGTTGAACAAACGACTAATAATTTTTGAGTTTTTCACTCATACCTCCAAAGTTGAGGTAGTCGTCTTGGTGGTTAGGCCTTAGGAGGTTATTAGAGTCTAGGTGTTAATGTTTATGAGCATGCTAGGCATCAATATTGAGTCGTATGGACATGTGCTAGGTCCCCCTAGGTTTTTGTTCAATTCCGAGAAAATATTTTTTTTTTCCGCTTTTTAAGGCCGTTTTTTAATGGTTTAATTAAAAAATTTCTAAATGGCATAAAAACTTGATCCGGAGGCAGAATTTGGCATGTGAATGCTCGTTTTCACACTCGGAGCATACTCTTTACCTCAAGACCCACTTTTCACACACTCTGGGTGATCAAAAAGTCACTTAAGGTCATTTTTTCGTCAACAGAGCATTAAAATGACATTTTAATGTTAATAATGCGACATTTTGGAATAAGACAAAGTTTGAAAAAATAAAAAAAGGACATGTTAAATGTGTTGGTATGACATGGAAAACTTGTCTCCCATAAAGGCGACCTCTTCACTTAGCATTTGCGTCATGTTTGAAGTTGATTTTAATTGCCAAGCGAATATTTAAATATCTGAGTAACTCACCATCCTCAAGCTTGGCGTCATTACATGGTATGGTGGTCCACTCTTTGATTAAAACTTGAACCAATAAGTTGGCGTCATGATTGAAAAGATTGGTGATGGTAAGCGAGTCTACTCTAACAATAAGCATGCGTTTTATGTGAATCAAGGAAGGGTGGCGACTTCACCAAATTAGAGATGTGCCCACTATCTCAAATCTCAAGGTTGACGTTGTAAGCAAAATATGATTCATTGGCATGTCATCTCAAGTGAAGGCGAGTTGGTAGAAGTCAAGGTGACTTGATTGGGGTGGACTCGACTTCATTAAATTTTGGATTGGAGTGTTGGAAATTCACCGTAAGTTAAGATATGCGCCCCCCTCCAAGCTTGACGCCTTGGGTTAAGTGTGATGAATATGATTGGCATTGATGACAAGCTATGATTGTCATTGATGACAACACATTAATGACAAAGCTTGTTTGACAAGGACAAGGACCTGGATTGATAATGACATGGCAGACATGACTTGGTGATATGGCAAGTGACAAGGACAATGGCAAGTTGGAGGACAAGCAATTGAAGAAGATGACATGGCAAGCATGGACAAAGAACATGACAAACATGGGGCATGGCCAAATGACCCATTCTGTGGTCATTTGTGACTTGATGGGGTCATGGACTTTTGAAGATGTCCCTAGGGCTTGGTAAATACATGGTACCCACATACATTGTGACATGGAGGACTTGGCGTTGGATGGCATGTGACAAAGATGGTGACATGGAAAGTAAGAAAATCATGGACAAAAGACAAAGCAAGTATGCATGAACATGGCAAGTGTGTGTTGATGACTTGGCAAGCATGAAAGATGACTTAGGAAAGATGATGAGTATTAAATTGAGCACATAGATCTATGGATCAACACACAACTCACATAATAGATCACACAATTTTACTCAGGAATTGAAGAATGAAACAGTGCAAAAAATGGCTTGCAGCTGTGAATGATTTCATTAATAAAAAAGTAATTGGATAATAATTACAATGAAGTACAATGGCTAAATAGCCACAAGCAATTCAAATCCATGTGAGGAAATTCGAATTGATTAGACTCTACTTGACTGAATGGTTAACTGACCTTGTCTAAATCATTATCGAAGTTCATCGGAGTTCTAAATCACAGCTCAAGTGTCTAATTCAGTGTTAACTAAGCCTAACTGACTGAGGTAGGTGAGAAATGCGCCTCTCCTGCATGCAGCCATGCAAACCTAGCGCTTACTGAATGTAGAGGACTAGAACTGAATGTAATTGACTCCTAACTGAGCTTGACTAGTCACCAACTCAACTCAACTGACCTTGGTTGGTATAGGCACTCCCAGTGGCTCCTAATTTGTAGGGATTGATCTAGGAGGCTCCTAAATTGATGCATGCAAGTGCAATCAGTGGCAGTAGGCCTCAATTAGTGTTCCCCACACTTTAGTAACTGGAACATGTGCCCCAATTAGGCCAAGTGGACCCAATGGTGCTAGTGACTAAAAATAGACTGGAAGGACTCCTGATTTAGACATGACTCCTGATTTAGACATATGACCAAATTGGACAAGGGAGGATTAATAATCCTAACACCCCCCCTGAATCCTAACTTGGACAATCTGTGGGCCCTGGTAACTAAGACCATAGGTCACCCATTACATCAAGTAAAGTAAAGTAATTGCTCAATACAAGGAGTTAGGGAAAAACCACATGGGAGAAAAGCCCCCCCCTCTAACTAAGCAGATAGAATCAGGATTCAAGTTTGAAAAACTTGAAAATGTGTTGCTGCAATCTCTGTGATGTAGCGGAGCAGCATGCATGATGTTCTGTGCACAGGTATCCTGGGGCCTGGCATGTAGACTTCTCCATCTTCTCCCAAAATGATGATGGAAGGAAGGAGGAATGTAACCTTTGTCTCTTGCTGAATGAAGAGGTGTATGATCAACTCTATTCTTCTGAATGTAGTGAGACTGAGCCCTTGCCATGTAGCATCTTACAAGGAGTCTATTGCATCTCTCTGAAGGAGGTAAGATTGCATGACATAACGCAAGGGTCTTTCCCTTTTGAGTGTCAGATTGATTTCCAGTCATCTTCCTAGTTTCCAGTTTGGAAGGAGGGATTGGATCTGGATCTGAATCACCCTGAATATCAATCTTATAAACTGATACAGTTGGATCTGCAATACTAGTGGAAACTGCAAAAGAAGTAGATGAAATGTTTTTACCTTCCCTTGCAAGTGGCTGCTGAGAGTGCACTGGTTCTGAAAATGGCATGAAGTGTGAGAACTCATATGCCTTGGAGGCATGATTTGCAACACCCTTCGCTGTGATGTTCCCAGTAGAGATATCTGTGATCTCCACTGAGTTAGGACCAAATATGACTCGCTTGGGAGAGCTAGTATGAGTCATCTAGTATACAAATAACAGGTTTGCAGCTAGGGAGGGAACATAAAGCACATCTTTGAACTTTCCATGTTCAAGCTTGATAGAGCCCTTCCCCTTGGTTTGAACTTTATTGCTATTGCCCATCTGAATACTAGGACCATCAAAAGACTGCAAGGAAGAGAATGATTCTCTGGATGCAACCATATGATTGGAAGCTCCAGAACCAATGAGGAAGGCATGTGCTGTTGAATAGCTAGCCTTCAGTGCATGACATGTTTCGAAGTATTCTTCAGTGTCTTCTATGTTGTCAGCCTTCCTTGCGCTAGCAGGTGCAGTAATGTTATGTTTCTTCAGAATAAGAGTCATTTCATCAATTTGTCTTCTCATACAAGAGCTTTCTGGATGAAAGCCCCTTCCATAGTAGGAACAAAGGGTCTTTCCTTTTCCATTCTTCTTGCTTCTCTTCGAACCTGAAGGCTCATTTGACTGCTCTTTCTTCACAAGAGACTCATCCTTTTGCTTCCCTTTATCATTCGCTACCTTAGGTCCTCCTACAACCAGTGCTTGATCTCTGGAAGATCGAATGATCCCCATTTGGATCAACTTGTCATGCTCATAAGTGAGAGATTCAATAAAACATCAAGAGTGGGCATCCTCTAATTTGGAGTAGTGAGCTTCACCAATTGAAAAGTTGATACAAAGACTGAGTAGTCTGCACTGAGTTTTGAGAGAATGGCAAGGATGAGTTGATAATCCTCCTTCTCAACCTTGCATAGCTTCAACTGGAATATCAGGTTCTTGAATTTTGTGAAGAATTCATTCAGTGTTTCGAAGTTGGATGGATGAAGAGAGATCAGCTCATTCTCTAGCTGATGGACCCTCATCTCATCCTGCTTGTCAAATAAGGAAGCAAGCTTATCCCAAATCTCCTTGGGAGTCTTCAATCCCTTGATGTGGAAAAGAAGATCTCGAGAGATTGAGACACAAGCATCCATAGGCTTCATCAAGCCTATTCCAGTACTTTTCTTTGTCATGATTAAGAATTGGCTCTGCTTCTATCTCCATTATGAGTCTGAAGAGCTTCTTGGAGTGAAGCTGGTTCTCCATGTCCTCCTTCCACTGGTGGTAGTTGAAGGAAGTGAGTTTCTCCATTGGAGGAGTTATTTTGAATGCAGTGAAGAAGACTGAGCTGCTGTAGCGAATGCACTGAGGAGAAAGAGCTGCTTGTAGCGAATGCAGTGAGAAGAACTGATAATTTGTAAATCACACAATCAAACAGACAAAATAAGGTCGACAGTCTGCACCTTTGGAATTTTCATCACACCTAGCATAATTGATCAAGCAAGCTTGATCAACAATTCCTTTACTTGGGATATTGAGTGGTAAATTCTCCGCTTCTGGTGCAGAACTGGAAGGAGCAAATTTGCTCAAAAAAAAGATCCAATAGGAGATCTGAGGAGGAGAAGTGCCTTGTCTGCCGAGGCTTTGATACCATATTAAATTGAGCACATAGATCTATGGATCAACACACAACTCACATAATAAATCACACAATTTTACTTAGGAATTGAAGAATGAAACAGTGCAAAAATGGCTTGCAGCTGTGAATGCTTTCATTAATAAAAAAGTAATTAGATAATAATTACAATGAAGTACAATGGCTAAATAGCCACAAGCAATTCGAATCCATGTGAGGAAATTCGAATTGATTAGACTCTACTTGACTGAATGGTTAACTGACCTTGTCTAAATCATTATCAGAGTTCATCGGAGTTCTAAATCACAACTCAAGCGTCTAATTCAGTGTTAACTAAGCCTAACTAACTGAGGTAGGTGAGAAATGCGCTTCTCCTGCATGCAGCCATGCAAACCTAGCGCTAACTGAATGTAGAGGACTAGAACTGAATGTAACTGACTCCTAACTGAGCTTGACTAGTCATCAACTCAACTCAACTGACCTTGGTTGGAATCGGCACTCCCAGTGGCTCCTAATTTGTAGGGATTGATCTAGGAGGCTCCTAAACTGATGTATGCAAGTGCAATCCGTGGCAGTAGGCCTCAATTAGTGTTCCCCACACTTTAGTAATTGGAACATGTGCCCCAATTAGGCCAAGTGGAACCAATGGTTCTAGTGACTAAAAATAGACTGGAAGGACTCCTGATTTAGACATGACTCCTTATTTAGACATATGACCAAATTGGACAAGGGATGATTAATAATCCTAACAATGAGGTGGACAAAGAATCACTGCTGCGGGCATTTCCTGAAAGCTCTGCAGGCATCCTTTGAAGCACCCATTGCGGGCATTTGAAAGACTTGTTGTGGGCATATCTTGAAGGGTTGAAGAAGCCCTTGCGGGAATTTACATGAGACCATTGTGTGCATAATAGTGGAGCCCTTGCTGGCATTTCTAGAAGGCCCTTGCAGGCATCCTAAAAAACTAATGCGGGCATATCAAAAGACCCATTGCGGGCATCGTATGGAATCATGTATTCAGATCTCACAACCATTTACACTTTGCATATGTTCAGAGTTCGATTCCTTCAAGGTGAAAAAATCAACTCTGAGTTTTGAAGCGGTTATTCCATAAGTCACGGCCTTGTTCACATAGAGATCATTTTTAGCAATTGGAAGAAAATCAACGCTTCATGTTGTAACAATGTGAATTTTGTCCTCACGATCAGCTAACTAGTGAGAAATGTGAGGACCAACATCCACGACTTTGTTGTACACGGAACAGAGAATGGGTAGGCGGACTGAGTGTACAGGTATCATATGCGAGCTAGTCCTCAACTGGCTTGATCACCATCTCCTTCAATTTCTAAGCACTTTCCAGGTTCCATGGAGGAGTTAACTTGGTGTTCTCGATACTCATCTCGCTCTGCCTTGGCCACCACAACTAATGGAAGCAACAGAAAAACAACGATGATTCCACAACAACTCTGTATTTGCCAATGGAAAATCTGACCTGGTTCTCAATGATAATGAAAACCATAAGAAATCTTGCAAGAAACAAGGCTATATACAGAAAATGATAGAACCGACACAGCTCATTCTTGTCCCTTATTGAAGCTCTTACAAGGTGTAGAATAAACATGAAAAGCAGAGAGATAATGGAAGGTAAAGAAGGATCAAGGATCTGGAATCATGTCCATATAAAGCATGATATACTTGAGTAAAAATTGCTCCGCTGAGACCCACAAGGCCCTTGAGCAGGCCCAGAACAACATCACGACTTTCTGGGAAGTTCTTGACACAAGTAACCAAAGCTCCAGTATTTGCAAACGTTTGAGAATTGGCTCCGATGCACATGTACAAGTACATCTGCCAGATGTTAGGCTTATCGATACGATGCGTAACAACAAGCCATATCATCAAATATCCAGACAGAATCATCGCTGCTCCCATTCCAAGCATTACCCACGGAGGAGTATCCTCGTTAATAAGCCATGACAAAAGACCTACGTTCGTGCCCAGATCCTTGAAAAACCCTAAAGTAGCCAATGTTTGCTAATCATAACCCAGAGAAGCTTTGAATCCTTCTGAATAAATACCGAAGATGTAGGTTGCACCAACTGCAGACATTATCAAGAAAGACGCAAATACGATGAACCATCTGCTTGCAATTATCCTCACTCCAACATGTTTGGAATCCATTGCTCAAACCTAAACAGTAAATTCAGACTTGAAGGAAGGCAAGCAAGGGTGTATCTTACGAATCACAAGAACCTCCTTTCTAAAATACAGTCCTGGAATTAATCACCAGGTATCCAAGTTCATCTTGAATAAACTAGATTATGAATAACCTTGTAAAGCTGTGCAAAAGCCTTTTTGTCAGTGACAAAGTATATTTATGCACAATTGATAACTATCCAATAGGCAGGAGCAGAAACGCGACCTACTTTCATATTCTGATAAAGCTGCCTCAGCGGGATTACGCAAACTCTCATCTTGACTCAATGCATCAGTCAATAATCTGACTAAACTTAGAGGATCATCTGTTTGAACTGTCATCTGAGAAATTGTAGTACCAATTTCTTTCAAAGTGAATTTGACTGCAGCTCCAGGAAAATCAGCGACAGCCTTATGGTCTATTGCTATCCTGCAGCATACTTTGTAGCCTCGAATTATTCCTGAACCTCATGCTACCATTCAGGTGGTAACAGTACCCAAGCCTCAGAGAAAGGATCAAAACACAGGAAAAATTGGCCAATTGAGGAATGCGCTAGGATTGAGGGATTAGTGCCTTGGAGTTTGAGCCTTGTGGAGTCACCCAAGCATGACGCCTAGGAGAACCCACTTAGGGTTTTCCCTGATCTACAATATCCAGAAATGTTTTGCCAATTGATGAAGCGGTTTGATCCATATAATTTTTTGATTATTTTTAGTTAGGGTTTTGACAATAAAATGAAGATGCCAATGGATTGGAACTAAGAAAAGAAGAACTAACCTGTGGATCTTGCCTGGATAACCTTGTAGATGCCTTGATGATGATGATCTATGCCGTCTCGATCAATTTGAGAAGGTTTGGATCAGTGTTACAAACATCGCCGATATATCGGCAACATCGTGATATATCACGATGTTAACTCACTGGCGATATATCAGCAATATATCGCCCTGATATTTTCCCCGCTTTTTTGGCGATTTTTTCTTGATTTTATCCCGATATTTGCCGATTTTTTCGAATATATCGCGATATTTGCTGAATTTATCACGATATTAGCCAATTTGTTCGAATATATTGTGATTTTTTGCATTTTTGTATTTTTTATTTTGCCGATATATTGCCGATGTTTGCCGACATTTTCGCTGATAAATCCGATAATTTCTTTTTGGACCCTCGGTGATATATTTGTCGACACGATATTTGTAACATTGGTTTGGATGAAGACTCTATGCAAATCGGTCTGCCCAAGGAAGCCAATGCGCCCTCCTTCTTGCACAATAAACGCCAACAATATCAGATTTGATGCATCATGAGAAATGGACAAATACTACTGAAAAAAAACAAGACGAAACCAGAGATCACAATGATACTAATGATAACCCCCTGATACAAGCGATGCCAAACAATCGAGTTGAGGAAACCCTACAAAAATGCCCAAGTGAAGTCGCCCTCCTGTAGACAAAACAAAGTTTCCATGAAAATATAGATCTCACCACAAATACTCAAATGCTAGGATGCAATAGACTTTCCAATCACCATCGAAGAACACCAGATGCAAAGGAGACCCAAGAATTTCCACAAGAGTTTTTCTATTATCAAGATTCCAAGAGCCAAAGGCCCCTTTACAATGAGAAGCTCTTTCCTTTAAATAGGATGGAGAGATACCAAAATCCTAACCACCTTTCGAATGGATGGCTAAGATTAAAAAGATCAAAATGTTCTAATCAATGTTTGAGACGAGCTCAACATAAAGTACATGGATCAATATAATAATATAACACATCAATTGACAAAATCGCCCTAGGAGAGGGGATCCCACTCAATATGACAAAATAAATATGAATAAAGCTCATGGTGGGTCTAGGGGGTAATGTTTAACACCCCTAGTGTGTCCCCATGGCACAATATAAATAAAATATAACTCTAAGTGCAAAATAGTGCCTCTCTGGTAAAATCGTGAGCCTCCAAAAGCTCCAGAAAATCATAAAACATGCCAGAGATATGGGTGTAGGTCTTCCTGAATGCTGAAACTGCTGGAGAAGGGGTAGAAGACATCACACTCATCATCAAAACTTATCCCATGCCATTTCCTTGCCTCAGTAGCCCAAATCGAATTCTTTAGTAGCCATTTTTACCATTTTTAATTTGCCTCGGGAAATGTGAAACTGCCCAAACTGCCACTTGGAGTGCCTACGTTGTCCAACTGAGCCACCTAGGCTCTTTGGGAGGGGGGTATAATGGTAAAAACAAGTGGCTGGACCACCCCCTCCTCATACATCACCCTAGGTGAACCAATCAAATAATCTCTCTGCTCTGACAGGCCATTTAACATGGCAAAACTGCACCAGAATGGTATACCGAGACAAATAATTACTGTATTTGCCCGAAACTGAAAACAAACTGTCTCATTGGACTCAGGGAGCCCAAATCCATCTAAGGTGCATACTCATACACCCTACAGGTCTCTGTATGATCATGTACAATATCTAATATGCCCATATAGATAAAATAATAATAATCTGTAAATGATCAAATAATGCTGAATACCACAAATCATCATCATAAACCAATAATCATTGCATAGAATCATCTGGAGACCTGTAATAGACCACATATCATGTATATGCATCATTCGAGGTCTATCCACCTTATGTCTTGTGGTCGACATTGGTCGAACTAAGTTTGACCAAGTCAACATGACCAATAATATAACCCAGGCTAATATCAAACTGCTGTAAGTGTTAGAGGTTGAGACATGATCTACAAATCATTCAAGTAGCAATTATAACAAATAGTAATCATTTCACTTGCGGTCTATCAACCAAATATATAAAGTTTTGTTAATTATTATGGCTCAGACCAGATTTTCAAGACCATACTCTCTTCATAGTTGTAATCAATTTGCTAGTGAAGGATGAAGGCTAAAAATCAAAAGGCTAGGCTAAAGGGTGACTACCAACTTGACACTGTGACACTTTGGATATGGAAAGGGGATACTCACTCTAGCATATGCCGGACAAGCAATAACACAAAGGATGATAGTGTCTCACAAATGGGTAAATTACGTTCAGAGGTGCTTATTCACCTTGACAAATGCTCACAATCCATATCAAATACAAGTGAGGCCAGCAATCTTTAGATAAGCTTTTAAGAACCATTGCATTTTGGGCCTTCGAGTTTCCATAGCTTTGATCCATTCATTTGTTACACAGATTTTTATTTATTAAGGCTTCATGCTCCATACGTGTTTAAAAAACACTTGTTACATGGGTTTTATATTTCACATTTCACATTTACATTTCAAAACCAATTTCATTAGGCTTGCCTTGCATTCATGTATGTTCGGAAACACTTCTTTTCATGAATGGGCTTTTCACAAGATATTCATTTCATTTCCATATACATTGTATTGACGACAACGCTATTTGTTTCAGGTTTAGCCAACACAACCTAGGCAACTCAGAGCCAAGACACAAATAAACGGGGAAGTTTATCCAACAAAGATGCTATAGTGGAGAAAGGTCCTCCATGCCACAAGGTAGTAGGTCGGGATATAAACATAACTGGAAGGTAATGGATGGGTGGAGATGGTGAACAATGAGACCAACACTAGCAAGCCAAAGTATGGTGGGAATGATCACCTCTATTCTCCCTAAGGAGGGAAAAACCAATGAGTATGGGTCATAAACTTCTAGGTCTAAGTAGGGACATACATACATAATATCAATACAACCAGGTCCACATATCTATATGACCGCGAGATCATGACACTAAATGCTAAGACATATCACAAGAATGAGTATAAAAGCAATAATAACCATAACACAAGATAATACCTGCTAAATCAATCCGAAGCATCATCTGTCCACTGAGAACCTGCTGCTGCGAGTTTGGGCAATACTGACTGCTCTGTAAATGGATAAATGGCTACACCAGTCCTCAAATCTGAGTTTCCTGAGACTCAGTAATGGCATGGAAAAGTACTACAGTCCATCATCAAATAGTGATCCATCATAAATGCTCATCTTTGCAACTCATATGTAAGGGAACCGGCTGAAAAAGTGTACTGGAATCTAAAAATAGAATATGGTAGCCTGACTACTATATATGTGATAACAACTACTTTACTTTTTAATGTTGTTTTATAAAGTTTAAAGTGACTCTTATGTACATGGGACCTTTTTTAAATTATTTCCTTGTTTTAATTTTATAAAGTGACTTTACGAGATAAAGTGCACTTGTTTCATAAAGTAAATGTGACTTTATTAAAATTAAATGTAACTGCTTTTGGGGGGAAAGTTTCTCAACCCTTGATTTTGAAAAAGAAAGATTTAATCTTGGCCTTTGGATTTAGGGAATGGGGAAGGTGAAAAGTCACTTTCAAGTTATAAGAGAGAGCCTAGGGTAGTGTGCAAGACAAGTTGAAGGAAAACATTTCCAAGAATGAGCATTTGGCTGAGTTATTTGCGGAGAGAGAGGGAGCTGCAATTTTTTCTCAAGTGGGCACGAATCCTAAGGAGAATTTTTTTTCTCAAGAGGGCATGAATCCCAAGGAGCTGGGAAGTTTCCCAAGGCATTTGGTTTCTGCTAAGTTGTATTGTTCTGTATAGTCCGTACGGTACAACCGTGCACAAATTTCGAGAAAACGTTTTTGGGGATGATTTTTGAGATTTTTTTTCATTTTCGTGGGCACCGAAATATGTACAATCCCGTACAGTCTATTGGGCACGAAAATCGAGGTGGGAGCTAAAATCGAGAAATCTAGTGCAGTCATTAATGCTGAAATAAATGTTGCTGTAAATTAATTTTTTCCCTGATAAATGCTGCAATAAAATTTCGCTGGGACTGGTTTTCCCTAAGGTGGGGTTTTTCCAGGGTCACATTGACCAAAATTCTATTGTTTTATGGGCATATCAAACAACTGTTTTTTAATGTGTATTTCCACTGCTACACTTCTCATGCATTTAAATGCAAATCCACAATCAATCAGACTGAACCAACTAAATCTGGGGATGATCCCAGGGTCCCAAATTATCCTAGGAGATCTGTAGCACCCTCTGCTCAAAGTACTGCACTGCACTGCACTGCACGGTACCATCACAAGATATCCCATGGAAGCCTCCTATAAGTAGAGTAACTAACAACGGTGTAAACGAGGTACCATCACAAGAGACCTCCTGAAAGCATCCTCTAGCAATCTCCAAACTACTAGTCACTGTAATCCCAGGGTCCCAAATCAATCTGAGAATTGCAGAGGTCAAAATGCATCCATTGCTACCCTACGTAGTATCGACACAAGGAGCATCATGTAGACTCCCAAGTAACACCATTAGTAAACACTATATCCATCCCTCATAAGGTCTCCCACCTGGATCCCAATGCAAACTTGTGCATCTTTCATCCCAAATATCCCAAGGCTCTTGTGGGACTATACCCTTGGCTAGGAATGTCTTCCCAAGAATCTCCCACTCAATAGGACACCAATTCTTAATCTCTCTCCAATCCAATCCCCAAAAAGGACCTTGTCCATAAGCACCATCACAAGGAATAATCCTACCAAGTTGACATTCTTCCCTTTTGATTTCAACTGGAATGCTCATATACTGCTGTCCAATTTCCCGACCCTGGCCAACTTGTAAAAACCATCCGCCATTATGCAAATGTGGACTTAATCTACTGCAAGCCTTGTCTATGTACTCCTGAAGAGGACTGCTTTGAAATGCAATAGTATGTTTCTTCTGCTGCCCCATCAAGGAATCCAACTGCTCTTCAATACTAGAAAGCCCGACCGCTGACTCGGTACATACAACTCGAAGAACTGTAAGCTCAACATCTCGCTGTACTATGGTGTCTCGGAGTATCTTGGTCCTCTCTTTCATTGCTAGAATGCTTTCTTTAACACGTTCTATCTTCTTTCGGTGACTATCATTTGGAAGCTCTATCTCATTTATGTATAAACTCTCCCTAACCTCCATGTGTGACTTCCCACTGTCTCGACCGCTATGCTCATTGCCTTGCACCTCATGTATTTCTCCTGTCATAACTGTCTGGACTCCTGCTGTAGGTGATGAAGAGTGTACCAACTCCAACTCATCACATGACTTGTCCACAATATGACTAACGAATGTGCTTGTGTCACTAGACTCACAGGATGGGTCTAATGCTATCTCCTCATGCACATCCTCGTCATGTACTGTTAACTCCAAATCAAGCTCACCAACAACTTGTACTTCATGCTCATCTTTCTTCCTTCCCCAACTATGCCTTTAAGGAGATCCTTGTCCAAATTGTAACACCCCGGTTTTGACCTCGTTTGCATTAAATATATATGATGTAAATATTGTAATTAATCATGGTGTGGAGTTAAAGGAAAAACCCCACCGTTGATTTAACGTTTTATGTTTCGACGATTAAAATCGATGCTGATGGTATTTTGTGCTAGCCGACACATTATAATTTTGGACATCATATAAATATGCAATTTAATTAAAAACCGATAACCAGCTATGTCAATGCAACAAATAATGAGATGGAGGCATGATTTCCTAAGGATAAAGGGGGGGGGATGTTTAACCTTGAGCCATTTGGGGGAAAAAGCCATGTGTCAAAAGAAAACACCCAAAAAAGTATGCCCATTCCCTCATACATTCACGTTTTCATCTTCTCTCATGTTTTGGGGAGCGACGGGACGTTTTTTGATCATCCATCCTTCACGTTTTCAGTTTTTTTCCTCATTGTGCATGCCCAGTCCATCATCTGGCTCTCATCGAAACGTTGTGGTCCATTCTGATCACTCTTTATTCCATTCTGTTCATGCGCGCTGTGCATTCGTCCTGCTTGCAGAACCATGTTTTGTTTTGGGTTGTTCGCCTGTTGTTACCATTCTCAGTCGCCAAAGGTTCGGGGTCTCCTTTGTTTGCTGAACGAATGAACACTGGAGATCACTTGATTTTATGAGAAAGAGTGGTCATATGTGGTTTCCCCAGTGTTGTTGTGCAATGGTCTCCTCTGTCACAAAGTGAGTGGAAGCCTGTTTTGCTGTGTTGACATTGTGGTTTGTTGTGTGTGCATACTTTGCCTTGGTTTGAACTGGTTTGGAGTGGAATTGGGTCTGAACTAGCTTGATAAACCTAGTGTAGGAAGAAACCTCACAAATAGATCTAGAGGAGCTGGTTTTCTTCTTTGCACACCCTGAACAACAATGGAATGGAAGGCATATCCTGAGGGACTGTGTAGCAGAGAAGGGGATGCTTCCTTGTGTTGGGTGTGTAGATGTTTTAGGAGCCAAGCCTAATCTAGTGCGGTTGTCCATAGCTCGGTGGTTGATTTCACTGGCTTAGCAGTTCAAGCTTTCCAACTCATTTGCAGCTTGATAAACCCATCTGTTAGTTGGCTTGGCTGGTCCTTAATGTGAATGTTGGCTTGACTGACTGCAGTCTGTTAAACCAAACTGTTAGCTGGCTTGGCTGATTAGCTTGATAAACCCAGCAGTATATTGGCTTGTTTGTTTGCAGCCTGATAAACCCAACTGTGTTGGCTTGGCTGAGTTTTGTTGTATCCTTGTCTATGTGTGAGCCTGCTAGTGTTCCTTATTCCTTGTGGGAATCATGCCCAGCTTGGGGGTGGCAGTGCTGCTAAGAGATTGATGAGTGCACTGGCCTATAGTTCGGTGGAACGTTGCAGCGACGTAGCTGGTTGCGGGACAAACTTCTTTCAAGATAAGTATTTTTGTCTAGTTAATCTCTGCAATTGTATTTGCTTAATGAAATATGATGAATATGCCTAATGTGTTGAATTGATGAATTGCTTCCGTTGTATAATTGCAATTGTATGCATATGTGTATGTTTTCTTTCAATGCATTTTTAAATTACGTCATGGGGTTTAGATTGTCGGATTGGTGATGGCCTGAATGATCAAATCTGTCCAAGACTTCTGTTAACAGGTTGGATTTCCTTCTGCAACTCTTCTTTCCGCAACTTGCAGGATGCAGAAACGTCCTGCTGTAAATTCTTTTCCCCGCAGATTTCCTTCCGCAACTCTCCTTTCCGCAACTTGCGTGATGCGGCTTCACAATCTCTATCTCTGCAACAAAATATATTTGCAATGATCTATTCCGCATGCGGGATGCGGGATCGCAATTTCCCCGCAGATCTCCGTCTGCAACTCTCCTTTCCACAATGGTCTATTCCGCATGTGTGATGTGGGATCGTAATCTCCATATTTCCCAATTCCGCAAACTCAAACTTTCCGCACCGTTGATTCTTGCGGGTTGATTCTTAGCAGTTGATCTGTTTCCAGATGCGGAACAGATTGTGACCATCGATTTCCGTCGCTATCTTTCTCCGTCGTTCGATCTCCTCTGAGATCTTTCTTTGTGGATTGTTGAATTGAGCACTGACAGGATCAATTTCTCTGCTATTGGGAAGTTAGAGAATTTACACAGACTTGAAAAGATTGAACTTCGAGTTGGATGCTCCTGAAACAATCAGAGTGAGCAGTTATGGTCGCGTTCTCTCTCTAGTGGACGGGAGGGCACATGACACAAATCCTTGGGCTGGCTCCTGAACTTGATTGTGTAATAATATTGAAAGGATAATACTGCACATACCTCATCACCCAAGGCTAGATACTCTTGATATCGAGGCAAGTGTTGAAGTGCTGCTAACCTCTGCAAATTTCCAGTCAACATACTTCTCATTGTCTTCATGTTCTCACAAGCTGGCAAAGAAAAACCTTTGTTCTGACATGCACTTCAACAACATCACTGACATGCTTTAGCATATACAAGCATGCATCAACATGCACTTTTATTCAATTGTTATGTGCCCACAGCTAGCAAGGATCATGCTCTGATACCACTGTAATATCCTAAATGCTGATATTCTACTGTTTTCTATTCTAGGGCTCACTTGTACTCTCAAAATGTGCAAGAATACTGAATAAAAATTTGCATGCAAGGTGTCGGGATAATGGCCCTAAATTATCGCTGAACTAGGGCAAATATTTATAGGAAGAAGGTAAACACTTATCATTGATAATCAAGTTGAAGATGCTCCAGAGAAAAGACGCATGCAGATAAAGCTGAGCTGGTGAAGTAATATTGCTTCCTTCCCGGTGTTACCACCCGACAACACGAAACCCTCTCCTCAGCTAAAGGTGACGTTTTTCGTGAAGGAGGTGCTTGATGGGGCATAGAATTTGTTGGGATGTAGATCTTCCTGTGCCGGATAGAATGACAGGAGCATGCAGAGATTCCGACCTCTCTAAGAGCCCTAGCGAATTGGTTTACCAGTCTGGTGCTCACGCCCTCAACCTCTCGGAACTGCTGATAACTGCTTTGGACGAGCAAACTGATGGCTGATAGTTACTCAAGGCAGTAGAGTGATCCTGCTGATGAAGATGAAGCTGACACACGGAAGATAGACTGGGATTCAGATACCTAGTGAATACCTTGGGGTTTTCCAGCTAAATCCCCAGTTGCACACATGAACCTGCTAATAATCTTTCGGTGAATACTGAATCGTTGGATATGGATGAATACAATGAATGCTGTTGGTAAACTTGGATGGTCTACCCTAAAAGAGACTAGGGCATATAGTTGCACTGCTGAACCCTCGTTAGCTGAAGACGCCGTCTTCAACCCCAACTGCCGTGGCTGCACGTTGTGCTACTGCTTAAAAGCTCCAAATCAACAAGAATAATAATAGATATGTTCTTTGGTACAATAACCCTTCTTAAATAGCTTAATATGTACTTTTAGGGTTTGCGCTTTACTTTTGCATGCAAGCAATTCTAATTTCTTGTTGACTTTAAGACCGAAGAAACAAGGCTTGCATGCTTCGCATGATTTATGATAATAACTTTGATGGCCCACTTTACTATACTTATGACTGAATAATTGTCCTAATATGCTCTTGGTATTAAAAGTCCTCGGTCAATTCCCTATTTATCAAAAACAGAACATTACATGTTATAACAAGAGGCCTTCTTCCTCATTCTTGAAGGAAGCAAGGAACCTCTGCTCTTGTAACATGTTATTGCTATTATCTTTTGTGAATAAAATTTAGACTTTGGAGGTCCATATGGTGCAACAACTTTCATGGTGAATGCTTGAAATTAAGGTTATATTAACTTAGTTACATTCTTTCTTATGCAAGTTGAGTCATCTAGCTTAGAAGATTAGATTCTAGTCCATAGAGTAGGCATTTGAGGTTTTCAATTTGCTTACTTGTGCTAGGTTTTCTAAGATTCGAAAGTAACAAGTTGTAGTTGATTATATTAATGTTCTTTTGGTTTTAGTTAACTTATCACACTAGATTTGATCTTGCTTGCTTTGAAGTGTTTGTAGCTTCGTAGATCATCAAATGTGAAGGAGAACTAGGATCTTGGTTGCATCCTCCTTCCATTCACAACATCTTTTGGATCTAACTTCTCTTATGCCACATGGACTCCTTACTCTTCACAATATTCAAGCTGAGGCTTGAGGCCTTCTTTCTTTCTCCTAAATCAAAACTTTACCTTGGTTACTTGTTGAAACAAGCTATTTCATTTTAAAAAAGTTTTATTATAAAGATTAGCTTGTTATTTTACTAGATCTAAAGCGCATCTAAATCATAGTTATAATCCTAGATCTAGCATCTTTTACTTAGTACTTTAAGTAGCATAATTTTCCAAATCTTTGCAAGTACTAAGTAGTGTATTTTTTTATTGTATTATTGTACTAATCTACTAATTTGCAAACTTTTAACTTGCTGGTTTTTAGCAGGTTGAACAAAAAAAAGAGGGAGTTGCTATCGAATTTTTGTTCTTTAAGCCTTCCGGAGCATCTGAGATCCAACACACTTCCCCCTTCTTCATTCCCCTTCTTTCTCGAGCAATTTGTAAGCCATTTTGACTCGTTTTTGAGGGTGAAAAGGAAGTTCTTTCTCTAAAATCAGATTTGTAATAATCATAATAAAAAAGCAAGTGGGATTACGGCTCCCACACCCTCCTTCCCCCATTTGGGGGAAACCTGTATCGCCCAGTGTGTGATTGATCTTTGATTTATTGCTTTCTTTTAAAGTTCTAGACTTGTTCAAGGTTTTGCATCCATTTGGATTTAATTTCCAGTATTTATGTGCTTGTTTTCTCTCTAAAGATCTAACCCAGCTTGGCTTTCCCCAGTACGGGCATCAGGCCTGAAAGAGACTCTCGGCTGTAGCATTCAGTTTACAGTTTTATGATTGTCTAAAGCACAAGCACACAATCTGTCCGTCAAGGGTTGTATAGATTATATATATTTTTCAATTGGAATTAGTATTTGCTTCTTCTGCGTATGCTCTACCCTTCGCAGGCTTGTTTGAGCTTGGGGATATCAAAAGTAGAAGTACGCACTAATTAAGTTAGCACATTTAACTAAAAAAACACACATTAAATAAAACCAACTCCTTGATAACATAATGAGCATCCGACGTTAACGAAACTTAAAACTCGTGGGTAAATTTTACAAAGGAAGCGGGAACCATTGGAAAGAGACCGCGGAGCCCCGTCAAGCTACACTCTTGTTAGTGTAATGTTGGACATCTCCCCGTGACTCCATCCAGTCCACAGGTCCTTGTGTGAAGCCACTTGTTTCGAGATTCGGACATATTCCCAAGTACCATTTAGTATATCGGTAACCCGTTTTCCTAAGGTATTCACTCTTTAACAATTCTAAAATCGACCAAGATACACTGCAAAACGCTCTCACTCTTATAGTGGCATATTGCAACATTTTTTGGTGCCATTGTCGGGTATAAATCTTTTTATTCCTGAAGTCGACTTACCTTTTTCTTTTAGTAGTTTTTTACCTTTAAAATAAAGTTTGATTGATCTAGTCAACCTCTGAATTGAACTCGATCCATCTGGCGACTCCACTGCCCTTAATCCCACCAAGGTATTCTACTAGAAGAAATTTTGAAGGCTTATTTGATCTCATCCCTGTGCCTGAAAGGGCTTATAGGAAGAGGCTAAATCGACAATCTTCTTGTAGAATCCTTGAGAATTTAGGATCTGAGTCCATTTTGGACATTCATTTTCTTTTTGAAAATCAAAATAGTGGTAGTAACTTGTATGAAGAAATGACTGATTATTTTAAACCCCTTGACTTTACTTAGATAGCAGGCCAACCACATGCTATACTAGACAAAGCTATCGAGAAACTTCCAACCTTCCAAGATAACATTGCCATCACTGCTACAACTCACTTACAAGCTATCTCCAAATGTTTTTTCAGTTGGGTCAGAGATGCTGCTCAACAACACAATGATGTGTATATGAAACTTTTTGCCTTATCTTTAAAAGGAGATGCTTATGATTGGTACATAGGCCTAGATGACAATTCCTATGCTAACTATGTTGATCCTGTGAAAGGATTTAAGAAAAGATGGGGAGATAAAAAATAACCTCACCATCAACTAGCTGCTCTCCATACCATAAAGAGAAATGAAAGCAAAACTATGGAGGAGCTCAACAAAAGTTTCGGGAGGTTGTGAAAAGTATCCATTCTGATTTCAAGCCACCTGATAAATCCATCCTTGTGTATTACATGGAGGCCTTAAGCGGAGAACTGAGATACCAACTTAGGGATAAAGAACCAGGTGATCTTAAGAAAGCTTAAGAATTGGCTATTAAGATTGATCAGAATATGCAAGCTTCAGGAAAATAAAATATTCTAGGATATAGAAGAGCCCTTATCCCTCCTAAGCAACAAGAGAGTAAGGCTAAGGATCCCTTGAATGAAATACAAGAGGCTTATGATAAGAAAATGAAAGATATGAATGATAAGATGGAGGCCTTACAAGCTGATTATCCAAATCAACTAAAGAATATGCAAAACCGTGTAATAAACATGGAAAGAGCTCAAACTAGTCAGAAGAATTTTCCTCCTAAGGGTAATTGGGTTCAAAAGAAAGCTCCTTAAGAGAAAATGCCCCCCTAATCAGCTAGATTCTACGAACATGGTTGAAGAAGTCATTCCCTACTATAGGGCCTGTGAGGCTCTTCATGGCCCGTGATGTGATGATCACCTAAAGGGCAAACCTTCAACTTTTCCTATAGATTGGAGTTTGAGGCGACAAATAATGTTGTTGAGTATGAAGCTCTTTTACTTGGGTTAGAAATGACTAAAGACATGGGGATTAAGATATTAAACATCAAAGGCGACTCTGATCTAATTATCCTCCAGGTAAAAGTGCAATTTGCATGCAAGTGTCAAAGACTAAAGAGTTATAGGAATGTAGTATGGGATAATATGGAATTTTTTGATGCTTTGAACATAGTTGCAATTCCTAGAGAGAAAAATAGCATGGCAGATCAGTTAGCAGTAGCAACTTTAACCCTCCAACCCTCACAGGAACTGTTAGATGGTGATGGTAAAGTTGAGATAAATTTTAGACCATCAGTCCTAGACAATATGGAGCATTGGCAGGTTTTTCGGGATGGTGAACACATTTTTAGATTTATCCACAATGTTGAAGAGTTCTCCAATTTCAATGTCAATCATCAGGAACAGGGTAAAGAGTATCAGGACGAAGGTGATCAACTTAGGAATCCAATTTCACGTGGGCTTGTAACACTTGAACACATTTTTGACAGACATGATGGTAGAAAGAATAATATTGATTCAATGAAACCTGGAGATTTGTAATGTCCTCTTTTAATTAAACCACCCTGAGACACCCGTTAACCTATTTTCTTCCCAAGGTTTGAGAAGGTATTAAAGAAAGGGAATAACTGAGGACTAATATCACTGGGAGCAGAAAGGAACATCATTTTAGTATTATTAAGTCATCAGTATAGTAAAGAAGGCCATCAGAGTTAATATCATAAAGCATGCAGGCCTTACTTCTTCAGTTAAGTCAACGAGCAATTAGAATTGCATGCATGCAAAAAGTAAAGTACAAACCCTAAAAGTGACATGCAAACCCTAAAAGTACATGCTAAAGCTATATAAGAAGGGTCATTGAACCAAAAGGGATATCTATGAATTATTATTATTGAGTTTGGTTTCTAGAGCAGCAGCAGCAAGTGCCGTAACAACTAGTTGGGGTTAGAGACGAAGTTCTTCAGCGAGCAAGGGGTTTCGGCAGTGAAATCTATCTGCCCTAATTACTTCGGGGTAGATCATCCAGATCTATCATCAGGTATTCATCATCTTCTTTATTCTTGGTTCAATCATCCAGTAGTCAGAGAAAGAGTTTATTGCAGGTGCACATTTGCTGCTGGGAAATAGCTAGAAATCCCAGATCCATTCGCTAGCGTTTAGGAATCCAGTAAAGTTTCTGCATGCTACCTCCATTCTTCTCAACAGGGTTACATCAGCATATTGAGTGATTACTATTCCGTTCCAGGCACATTGAGAGCCTCCACCAGCAAAAACGTGAGGAAAGAGGGCATCTTCCCTTCTGAAGTAAATCAATTCGCTAGGTGGCTTGAAGGAGGCTAAACTTCTGCATGCATCTGCTTGCGTCTCCGGGGGGACTATACTCTCAGTCCTAGAAAGTTTCAACAACAACAGACAACTCCTCCCTCAAAAACGTCAAGATCAGCAGAAGGAGGGCACACTTTCAGCTGGGCGTCACCATGAATTACAGTTTACATTGTAAAACATTTTTTTTTGGATAAAAGATATAAAATTCAAATGAGATTATGCCAAAATTTGCATATTAAAAATCTAATTGGTTATGTTGTTTCTCAATGATGTTGGTCAGCATGCTCTTGGGAGAATGCACTAGAATGGCAACTTTATAATATGCAAATGAAGGAAATATATTCGTATAAGATTTTCTTGAACATTATGTATGTTCTATTATACTATCTAAACTATTCCCACTGATGTTCGTAATGCAATGGCAATCGTGTTATTGTTAATAGATGGTTATTGAAGCACACATTAAAAAGCATTTTTTTGGAAGTTGAGATAAAATTACAATTTTTAAACAAAGAACATATCATAAACAAAATGTTCCAGAAATCGCTTATGAGTAATTACTAATAATCCCTGTATATTTCAATGTGCATATAACAATAACTTCAATCCCATTACAATGTATGGTTAAAACCTGTGACATGTAAAGATGGTTTCTAAATTGTTTTAGCACGCTGCATTCAAGTAAATTTTTGTGTTACTCGTAATCTCATACACTTTCCTCATATCATAGATTCTATAATTAGCACTTTATTAAATCATTGACTTATATTTGCATGCACTCTGTAATTGATTGTGTTAAATTCTTGTATTTTCATTACTATAATTACATTACAGGTTAAAAGTCAATTTCGTCGCGGGAAGAATTTTGAACTCGGTCCTTTGAAGATCAGATATCCTCTTTTTGTGGAGGTAAGTTATTTGTCACGGAGTTAATTTTTTATATCAAACATTAATATATGTGAGTTAGATATGTTAACTTATGTATATGTGTTTAATTTGGATGTGCATTGATAGGAATTTTTGGATGTTTGCTGATTATTCATTTAATTTATTTCTTTAACAAACAAGCCTATTTTTGATGCTCCATAATTTTGTTAGTCTGCAGGCTTTTGACTTGAATAAACAAAGATTGTGCTTAGATCTGATTAGTGATTGGTAGCTGTTCTTGCACATATTCAAATAGAGTAATTTTCCAAAATTTGGAATTCATATTTCATAAGAAAAACCAAACATCCTGTGCCTACACTATTGGGAGCAAGTAGCGAGAAGCACAATTTTCAAAAAGGTTCTAGGAATGGAATGTTTTGGAGCGGTCTTTGTATAATACATATTTTAATAGTTTTGATGCATATACATTAAAAAAACCATAGTTATAGAAAAAAAGAAAACATAGGTTTAACTATTGTATTAATTATAATCATTACACCATCAACCATTTAGTACACATAACATCACTGTAACAGATAACATCAACCACGAAATGAAATAGAGCATCATATTCATTACCAAAGAGTTGCAAGTTGAAGTCAATAGTTCAAAGGTAGATTCAGAATTCAAAGTTCAAACTTAAGTTGCCATATAATGTTTCCAGAATAGACTTGTGCCATACTTTACTGCTCTTGGGCTCCCCATAAGATATGAATGTGATATTGCATGATGGATGATCAGATGTAATGTCCTCTTCTACATAAGCATCAGAAACACCCATTAACCTATTTAATTCCCATAGGTTCAAGCAGGAAGGAAATAGGGAATTGACTGAGGATATTTAATACCAGGAGCAGATCATAACACTAATTTAGTATTATTAAGTCATTAGTATAGTAAAGAGGGCTATCAGAGTTAATATCATAAAGCATGCAGAGCATGTAGGCCTTATTTCTTTAGGCTTAAGTCAATGAGCAATTAGAATTGCATGCATGCAAAAAGTAAAGTGCAAACCCTAAAAGTTACATGTTAACCCTAAAAGCTATATAAGAAGGTTAGTTGATGTAATGTCCTCTTCTACTTGAGCACCAAAACACTCACTAACCTATTTAATTCCTATAGGTTCAAGCGGGTATCTCCTGAAAGGGGAATTGACTCGGGGCATTTGATACTTAGGGCAGAACAAAGCATTCATTAAGTATTAAGTCATTAGTATGGTAAAGGAAGCCTTATTACTTTAGGCTTGAAGTCAACATGAAATTAGAATTGCATGCATGCAAAGGTGGTGCGTAAACCCTAAAAGTGACATGCAAACCCTAAAAGTACATGCTAAGCTATTTAAGAAGGGTTATTGAACCAAAGGAGCGATCTATGATTATTATTGTTGATTTTGGGTTTTAGAGCAGCAGCAACAACAGTTGGGGTTGGAGACGAAGGTCTTCTCCTAACAAGGGGTTTCGACAGTGAAATCTATCTACCCTAACCACTTCAAGGTAGACCATTCAGTATCATCAACATTCATCACATTCGTTCGTATTCAGTTATCCAGCATACGTAGATTTGCAGGTTCACATTTTGGAGCTGGGGAATAGCTGGAAATCCTCAGAAGAATTCGCTGGGACCCTAAAGCTCAGTTTTTCCTTCGCATGTCAGCTTTATCTTTCTCAGTAGGCTCATTACACTGCATTGGGTGATTATAAGTCTCCTGTTTGCATACCTGGAGCAGTTAGCAGCAGAAACATGGATGAAGGGGACGTAAGCACCTGAGAGCCAGATCAATTTGCTAGGTTCCTTAGTGAAGGAAAAACCTCTGCATGTGGTATCCAGTATCTTCGGCAGGTGTAGACCATCATCCCGACAAATTCCAGCAGAAACAGACATCTTCTCCTCCAAAAACGTCAACATCATCTAGAAGGGGGCACACTTGTAACTGGGCATCAAACTGAGGAGAGTAGCACTATCTTCTAGCCCACATTGCATGCATCATATCTCTGGAGTACTATCAGCTTATTTATCAGTAGTATGTGTAAATCTTCTTCCTGAAAGTCTTTGCCCTGTAATCTCTCCAGATTAGCTATATTTTAGGGCCATTTGGCACGACACCTTTGCATGCACATTTTATTCAATATTTTTGCACCATCTTGAGTGTATGAGTAAAACAACATAGTAGCAAGAATAGTAGAATATCAGTTTGGGATATTACAGTGGTGTCAGAGCATGTTCCTTGCCAGCTGTGGGCTTGAACATGAAATGTAAATGAATCTAGAAGAAGATACTTTATAACTTATAGGAGAAGGAAGAGTAGATACACTGAGGAGCAGGAATTTGAGGATATTCAGTTAAGGATACCATTTCAGAGATGGACCCAACAGGTATACACTTTGACAGAGGAAAAAGAACAAGAGAAGAGGAAGACAGGTTAAAATTTTGTAACTTGGTGAGTGCATTGAATGACCTAGCTAAAGGCCAGAAAGAAGTATTGCATGCCATAAACAGATTGGCTCTCAAGCCAAAACCGGGTCATAGCAGTATACCTCTTTCACCAGTTGATAGAGGATCTACCAGTAGTAGCGGGAAACATGCATACACTAAAATGAAAAACATGCTTCATATCTACAACAAACCATCCAGACCTACTATGCCTCCATCTGGAGAATGTAGTAGCAGGACCAGTCATGCCAGCAGAACCTAGTGAACCATTTGGGGCTTACTTACAGGAGTACAAGGATTTGGGAGATGAGTTCCATGCAGCTATGTCATTTTCAGACTTCTGCAATATGAAAGGCAGGAACCGACCTGTTATCACATACACATTCTGCAGCTGGGCTACCATCGTGCAGCATACAAACTTGTCTCTATTCTATTCCGAGCTATTTTTTCACATGGGGTATCAGCATGGATCTTACAGCTTCATTCTTTTTAGAGCCTTATTCATCAGATTTTCCTTGCTAGGATTGAGATTCAGGAGTCGATTGAGATACTTTTAGTGATGATCTAGTTCATTATAGTAGAGCATCAGATCAGAGTTGGTACACACAGTTATAGAGGGCCCTATTAGTTGGAGAAAGGTATACAGTTGGTGAGGTCAGGTATAAATTTCCTTGGTTTAATTTTGCTATATGATGTATGTCTGACACCTATACTTGTCAAGTTAGGATGATTATGGTGACCTACGCTTATATCTTATATTGCTCTAACCTGTGTTATGATTAATCAAGGGACTCGATGTGAAGACTGTTGTCCATGCCATGCTTGTACAAATTATAAACCTTAGTGCTAGGTTTGTTCCATGTCACTTATCCCCATCCATCCAGTTCATCCACCTTTGATGTTATCCCATGACTTAGACTGTTTGAGACTTGTGAGATTGAAGATCTTTTCCCATTTAGACCTCTGTGCATGATGGATCCCATGTTGTTTTGTGTCTCGGCTCTGAATTGTGCGACAAAACTTGCTGAGGCCTTGATCCTTCTGGGCCAGGCGAACCCGTTGGTGTTGGTTCCTGAGCTTAGGCGAGTTGGGTTTTGAAGCCTTGACCTCTCTGGTCGATTGCCCTCGATGTTTGGTCCTGACTGTGGATATTTCCCCTAGTTGCTCGAGAAGTTGTCAATTAAAACATGAAGCAATATCTCTACCATCATTACATGCATTATGAGCTATATGTTATATGTTATGAAATGCAAGCCTGCAAATGAAATTGCAAACTGTGTCTTTAGACACAAATAAAAAAGGCTATGAAGTGAAAATGTTAAAGGCCCAAACAAAGTAGTGGATAAACAAATGCTAAATCTAAAGACTGCTGGCCATCTGAATGATAATGTAATGATTAATTCCTCATGGAGCCTACGGGTTTTGATGTGAGATGGTGCAAGAGACCGCTAATTCACAGTGTCTCGTAGTATCTCTTCACTACAGTTTCTTGTGTACTCAATGCAAGGGTCCTAGAAAAGATCCTCACAGAGCTTGATTCTTAGCTTGGATGTGAGCCGTAGACATGTTGTTAAGGTTGAATGGACACTTTTCAGATCAGCTCATCCACCTATGAGACACCAACATTACCTATTGTTCAATCTATCATGCATATGTCACTTTGGTTGTGTGTACTTGTCATTAGTCGGATAAATCATTGAGTTAAAGACGGTTAAAAGTCATTTCCCTTTGCCTAAACCTTGTTCTTCCATTCTCACCCATCTGTAGCACATTGTTTACCCTTTGTAAGTATGGCATGAACAAGCAGATTTCCAGGAAGTTCCAAGATTCTTCAGAAGCACAGGTGCATCTTACTATTATTATTATTATGTCACAATGATTATGAATAATTAATTCAAGTTTGGTTTTGATATACACCATTGGAGGATTTCTTACCTTGGATGGTTGCAGGATCATATTGATATAGTATCTCACCTTGATTTTAGGTACTTTGACCTGGTCAACCCAATTGACCAAGTTAATCACAGTTCCCAAGGCAGTGACTCAAAAATGCAACATGGTCTATATTTGTTCCAGACATGCCCAAGACCAATACTGCGGTGTCATATTTGAGAGTTTGCCCCCGGTTCTCAAAAAAAAAGTGATTATTATCACTTAATTATTTGTCAAATGATCAAATTTTATTTCAGATAGCAGTATGATTGGTTCTCCTAGAGCAGAGCAGTTTTCCAGTGGGTAAGAGTAGTCACTTATACCATTCTTCTACGTCTCCAGATCACCTAGAGCAGTCAGTTTGCCCCATTTTGCACCCTGGACAGAGTGATGGTGTATTTTTCAGTTTCAACTTTCTAGAGATTGTACCAGCAAAAATGAACTAGAAAAATCACTAAAAAAATCGATTTGGCCTCTTGGGTCAACGAAATGGCTTGGAATTTTGACAGATGATGTGTTTTAGTGTACCGGATAACCCTTCAACAGTTTCAGTCAGCAGATGTCCAGATTATTTTATCTATGGCTCAGTGAGGAAAGCGCCCTAAGGGGCGCCCCCCTCTTATTGACTATTGATGTATTTCATGATTTTATCTTATATTATGAAGTTGTAATAGGGCCTAGGGTGAATTAAGCCGCTAGTGACCTCCTCCTATGTACTATGATGTCACAACTTATGTTATATTGTAACTTTGACTTAGGATATGCGTCCTTGAACAAAGTGCGCCCCCTCTTTGACTTAGTCATTTTGATTCATGTGATTATTTATGTATTGTTGATCTCCACCGTTGATGATGTTCTAATCTCAACCGTTGGATGAAAAATAAAGTTAGGATTTATGTCTCTCTAAAACTATTTAAGAGAGGTGACCTGCCCATTGTAATTCATGAGATTTGGCACCGGAATTCTAATAAAGAGATTTTTGTCTGGGATTATTCTTCTGTGTATCTTGTGGATGTTTGATGATCCGATGATTGGCATTGCTACTCTTCTATACTAAGCTTCATTCGGGATATATCTTGCATTTCTTCTTTACCCATCTCATCTGTAGGAAAGGGAGGCGCGCTAGGAGAGAGAAATGGAGTTTTTGTGGAGAAACTCACATTCGTCTCGACTCGTGGGTGTTCGAATCAGGGAGTAACTTGTTCTTTATGATTTTTTATTCTCTTTCTTCTCCGTATTTTGCAGATCTCATTCGCTTGTCTGGTCGGTTGATTTTTCTTTGATCTGGCAGGTTGAAGGAGGCGCTAGGGCAACTGGCTGTGGCAAAATAACAACAAGATCTTCCTCGGAAAAGTTCGATGGGAAAGTGGCATTCTTCATTGCTTCTCAACTCATCTACAAGATCCAGGTACGCCTCTCAGGTAAATTTCTCTTCTTTCATTTTCTTTATATGCATTGCTTATCACTCTGTTATCACCAACCTTGTAGTTGCCTATGTATGATGGATCCAGGATGGATGGTAGAGGGGCAAGCAACTAAGGAGGTGGAACCAAGACTGCCTAGACTCCCAAATGGATGGTTGTCACGCCAATCAAGGCAGTCTTCGCTTTATGTTATCCAAGTCCGAGACAACAAAGGGGGAGACCCAGATCTACTCCCGATAGGAGAGATCAGACCCAGACACCAGATCAGATCAAGTAGGCTTGAGGTACGTAAGGTGTAAGGTAATTGAAGACCCTAGATCTATGGGAGATGTACCAGGTGTGCCAGGGCTTTGGATTAGGGTTTTGGAAGTGTTAAGTTCGATCCAAAGTGGAACCAAGGTAACTTATGGGGGGGATACAAGATCTGGGGTTGAGGTACTAGCAAATGATGAAGATAACCGCTACCTTGGGAAACGTAACCAATGCAGGGTGAGTAAGGATAGAGCTGGGACTATCTAGTACCAAAGGGGTAGACTCAATGAAAGATGTGACAATGTCAAAGTTCTTGAGTCATCACAAAAAAGTCAACTTTTAGCGAAAAGAGGTCAAAAGAGGGCTAGCGCTAGGATTAGTGATCATTTCCTGTTGGGCCTTGGGCAATGGAGTCAGTATCAGCACAGCGTTAGAGTGAACCCACTTGGGATATGCCCTGATCTATGGACCTAGAAAAGTGTTTGGCCCGAAAAATTCAGTATGCAGGGGAAACCAACAGAAGGAGGGCTAGCGCAAGGGTTTGGAGGGACAGATCCTCAGATCTAGGACAATCTGGGAGGCATCAGCTCAGCGTTGGAGGAGAAATGGGATGTGGATGACCTGATCTACAAACCCAAGTTGGAAAAATGCAGAAAAAAATCAGATCCAAAAAAGTCAGAAAATGACTAGGATTGCTAGGGTGCTGAAAGTCAGTTTTTCAAATCTAGGGCCACCTGGCAGCAACTAGCTCAGCATTGGGGGTGTTCTTGAATGAGGGAGACCCCATGTATGAACCCAAGTGATTATTTTCTGGAAAAAGTCAGATTCGGAAAAGGTCAAATTTTCAGATCTAGGGAAAACCAGCAATCTTTTGGACATCGTTGAAGATGAATTGGTGAGAGCGATGCCCGATCTACAAAACCCAGCAGTGGTTTGTCCAAAGATCGGACGGTTTCCCGATTAAGTATTTTTGGATTTTTTAATATTTTGGAGTTTTCAGTAAATTGAAGAAAAGCAGGTACAATGGATTGAGATCATGAAAGAAGAGAACCAACCTATAGATCTTACCTAGAAAACCTTGTAGATGCCTTGATGATGATGATCCCTGCTATCTCGATCAATTTGAGAAGGTTTGAGCAATTTCGATGACCAACGTTTTCCCCCAAGGAGCCAATGCGCCCTCTCTCCTGCACAACAAACGCCAACCATATCAGATTTGTTGCTCCATGAGAAAAAATCTAAATGCTAGAAAAAAATAGCAAGAGAAGATCATAGATCGTAATGACACTAATAAAAACCCCCTGATAAAAAGGAAGACATTCCAAGCGAGTTGAGGTCCCCCTGCAAAAACGCCCAAGCTGAAGTCGCCCTCCTGTAGACAAGACAAAGATTCCCAAAAATATATAGATCTTGAAACAATTTCCCGAATGCTAGGAAGCAAAAGACTTTCCAATCACCATCTAAGAACACCAGATGCAAAGGAGATCCAAAAAATATCCACAAGAAAGTTTTTCTATTAATCAGATCCAGGAGCCAAAGACCCCTTACAAATGAGAAGCTCTCTCCTTTAAATAGAAATGAGAGAACCAAAATCCTAACCACTTTCAAAACGAGTGGCTAAGATTAAAAGATATAAATGTTCTAATCAATGGTTGAGATGAGCTCAACATACAATACATGGATCAATATAACCATAAAGTACCAAAGTGGACTAGATCACCCATAAAGAGGGTACCCCACTCAACAAGAAATAAATGAAGCACATGGTGGGTCCATGGAGTGTTAATTAACTCCCTCTAGGTGCCCCATGGCACAATAAAATAAAATAATATTTTAATTTTTTGACTTTGTGCCTCCTTGAGGAAATTGTGAGCCTCCAAAACGCTCAAGAAAATAATATAAAAATGCTGAAAAATAGGTGTGGGCGCAATCAGGTACTGCAACTGCTGGAGAAGGTGCGGGGACATCACTCTCATCATCATGACTCATCCCATGTCATTTCCTTACCTCAGTAGCCCAAATCGATTTCTTCAATAGCCATTTAATCATTTTTTAATCTGCCTCGGGAAATGTGAACCTGCCAAAACAACCTCCTAAGTTTCCTGTGTTGTCCAACTGAGCCCACTAGGCTCTCTAGGATGGAGGTACCATGGTACAATCAAGTGGCTGCACCCCTTATGCCCCATACAATGCCCTAGGAGATCTAATAAAAACATCTCCCTGCTCAGACACATCATCCTGTGAAGCAAAACTGCATCAAAAGAGTAAAATGAGCCTGACCATATCTGCAAGTGCCCGGAACTGAAAATAAACCATCTCATTAGACTCAGAGAGTCCAAATCCATCTAGGGTGTGTTCCCGCCTAATTCACACTTTAAGACACAGGAAAGTCACAACTTGCTATGTGTGTCCTTGGGGGCAAGCGAGAGCTGGGGACCACTGTCACCACAGTCCACAACTCCTCCATTTAGGCAAGATCCCAACAGAGCCAAGGGGCTTAGTCCCTACGGAAAGACTAAGTTCCAGTTTTATTAATTAATTAAAGAGATCTTTTATTAAGATTGAGGCTAAGGTTGTGAGAGATGACAGTCAAACCAATGCAAGATGCAAATTTAAATGACAGTCAATCCTTTTATTTATAAACAGTGCCTAAAGAATGGAGTCAGAGAATGCAACTTTAAATGGATGCAAATCTAAGTTAATTATCCACAGATTAAGTTGTCTAACAATAAGATGAATAAACAAATAAATGGTACAATTATAAACAATAATGAACCAAGATATTTAAGCAATATACAGATGATCTAAATTTATCAGTATAAACAAATCCAATAAAATAGTTATAGTTTAAAACAGTATGAACCAGATTTACAAATTATGGACAAGATATAGTAGAAAGAAAATGCCTTAAATGAAAATTCTTAAACCAATAGTAAAAAGAGACAGACTTTAAGTTGAATTACTTGAAGTAGTTAAACCAATGTTAAGCATTCACCACATAAATGATTGCAGAACTGAAAGTAAATGAAATTGAAAAGTAAAGTGCTGGAGTGCAAATGTTGGAGTGGGAGTGCTAAAAAATGAAAATGTTATAGAATCGGTTTTGCAATGTCTCTTGGTTTGTTTTAGGTAAATTTTATTAAGGTTTTTCTTCTTGAAAATTAGTCTTCGAACCGGTGATGTGACTACCCCAATCCAGTATTTCTCAAGTCAAAGAGGGAATGCTGTTGTGCTCAACAAAGTGGGAGCAAAGCCCACCCGTAGCTCACAGGTCAAACCCCAATGCCCTGGTGCTCAACAAGGGGGACGTAGAACGCCTAGAGACCCCCCATGGTCTTCTACCCCAAGTCGCCTCCGAGGGCACTGTTTTTAATTAACTAGAAAAACAGCTAGATGGATGCCTATTAAACTAAAACTTCTCTATCCCCTGTCATATCTCGTGAGTACCCCGAAGGGTGATAACCGAGTAGAGGAACAGTAAATAGTGAAGTTTTTGTTTGTTAATTTTAGGGGTAAATTTTATCTGGGTGATTAGCATGCAATGTTTATTTTAAAACGATCCACAAGATCAACCAAGCGGTATCCCTTATGGGAGGTGCTGGTACTTGATCTTGGACTTGGAAAATAAAATGTGTTGATTGTAGCAGAAAAAAAGAAAGTTGTTTAACTAAGCTAAGCCCCCACTTCTCCTGCTTTTCATATCCAACTTGAAGTCCCTAAAGGGAGATGACAAGTGGATAGAGGATATACATGATAGATGGGTTGTATGATTACCTTTTAACAGAAAATTAAAAATTACTGAAACTTGAAGGAAACTGTAACTAGCTAAAGCAATGCCTAACCGCACAGCAATCTCTGTGACAGAGATGGTGGTCTGTCACAGAGATAGTGGGTAAACTGAAAATAAAACCAGTTATCCTAACCTCACAACAATCTCTGTTACAGAGATGGTGGTCTGTAACAGAGACAGGTGGGTAAACAGAAGTAACAAAAATATTAAACTAACCTCACTTCAATCTCTGTGACAGAGATGGTGGTCTGTCACAAAGATAGGTGGGTAAACAGAAAAACTTGCATAAACAGAAATCTAAGCAACTAATATTCTACTTCCTACTCTACTTCCTAATCTATTTGCATATAGATTACAAGTGCTTATAAATTTTGCAGAATACCCCAAGAGAAATTCTCGTTGGGGTTTACAAAAATCAGAAAAGAAGAGAGAGAGGGATGAGGGTTTGAACCCCTTTTGGAACCGGTTGAAGGTTGAGGTATTTCTGGGCTAATTTGGGCAGCACCTCCCTTTCACCTGTGTAAAACCTGTCACAAACCAGCAAGCTATGTTCGCTGGAAATCACAATAAACACTAAAGAAATATGATGTTTAGAGGGCTGGAAAATGAGTTTCTAGCCACCTAAATGATGTTAAAACAGTAAATCTGAAGCATTTAACTAATGTACTAAGGGTTAGGGCCTTAAAACCAAGGTTTTTATCACTGTATAGTGATAAAAACTGAGTTTTAAAACCCTTGTAAACAAATGTGCGAAAATGAAAAATAGAAATATAACCAATGGATAAAATGGTCCTTTGTTCTAGATCCCTGCAAATAAACTTATGAGAGCTGCAAAATGTAAGCAAAGAGGTGAGCACATAAATAAATCCTACAAAATACTTTGTAGAATCTTACTAATCTACTCACAAATGCAGATAGAAATACTTCTACCTACAAGTCTCTCCACAAAATACTTTGTGGAGAGCTATCTAAGCTAATACAAATGCAAATCAAATAAATATAAAGCAAGTTACCTTACACAAGAAGCATAAAATGTAGAAGAGAGACACCAAGACTTCCTCCAAAGATTACTTGTATTAAGCCCAACTAGGGCAAGAACATTACAATAGCAAAAGAGGCTTGAGAGAGTATGAGAAGAGAATGGAGAAATATTCCGACAGCATAACAATAGCATGAGAGATCATGTACAATGAGGGAGTGAGACCCTCATTATATAGTTGAGGAAGATCCCAACCCCTTGAAGATCAATGGCCGAGATTAGATCTATATCTAGGTTAAATCTCCACCACTAGATCTAGGTATTTGACTTTGCATCCTTCTCAATCAATCTACACCCTTAGATCAATTTTCAATCTATGGCTTAGGTGCTTGATCCATGTCTCAATCATTTTCCACCCTTAGATCTAGGGTATTGACCAAAAACTCACCTTAGATCTGCTTTTAGGGTTTAGATGTGGGCCCATAGGCTAGGCTAGGCGCCTCCCTCTATTTTTAGCGCCCTCCTCCAAGTTGGGCGTCTCCTCCAATTGTAGCGCTCCACTATTCCATGAGTGGCGCCCTTCTAAACTAGCGCCCTTCCTTTATGCATGACGCCCCTCTACATGGTAGCGCCCTCCTCGAAATGTAGGCGCCCTCCATTTATGGTAGCGCCTCCACCAAGTGTGGCGCCTCCTCTAACCAAGCTAGCGCCCCCATTTACAAGTGACGCCTCCATTATATAGTGACGTCTTCATTTTTATGGTAGCGCCCCTCTATTTTGGTGGGGGTTTTAACCATGCTTAAATCCCAAACAAGCTTTTATCCTCTTGACTTAGGCTAAGACTTTGGCCTTTTGCTCCAAAATAATTATTCAACCTTTAGACTTAGGCTATAATAAAAATTCACCTTAGATTAAAATTTTCAATTTAATTTTTAAATTTTTCCAATTTTGACTTAGGAAAAATTAAAAATACCTTGAAAAAATTATATCTTGGCCATGGTGGGGGTGGAAAAATTTGGAATAAATTTTCCTAGGCTTAGCAACCCCCAAACAAAATTACCATGGCATTATTTGATTTTTTCCTTTAAAATCAAATAATATGAATTTTTGACCCAGGGAAATTAATTAATTCCCTAGGAAAAATAGACCTTGCTTAGACAAAAATGGTCTATCTCCTCAACCACCTGTCAAAATGACATGGGAATCGAAGCAGTGGCTTAGGGGGTTTCATAGCAATTTACCTTGCATTCATAGCCTCTATCACAAAATGTCAGTGCTTGAGCAATTACATTATTACATCAAAACTGAGTTAATTAACCACCAGGGGGTGAAATTAATTAACTCGAAAAAATAAAAATACAACAACATAACGAAACTCCGCAAGACTCTAGACAAATGTCTAGCATGGTCATGAATAACATTTTGAAACCTTAGCCACCCCATGGACTTGACTGTTAGAACGCCCGTCACCACTTTGGAGGATTTTGAGTGAAAAACCAAACCAATTAAAATCGTTTACTCAACAAGATCAATTGGAAAGGGAAAAAACACTCGATGAGGGGACTTCCCTAACAACCAGTTCCATGGTGTGGCATCCATATCATATGACCCACACTAGCACATATAATTACATTAATTTTCTTACGCAGGGGAGCGGACATTTCGTTTTACAAAGGGGCAATTGCCCTGCAGAAGTGAAAAATCCTCAAATTTTTCCAAGGTACAATTTGTACAACTATGCACATCTTCATGTACATGGAGTTGCCACCTAGTCGAAATAGGTGGGCAACATCTGGCTCCAACTAGGGGACATGTGTTCGATCATCGGAGAGCATATGAGAACTCCAGAATTCTGCAACCACAAATTTCTCACCAATAACCAACATAAGACCTCCAGCACAAACTAATAAATAAACGATAAATAACATAAATAAATAAATGAAATTGCTATACAAAATGAAATAGACATACAATTATTCACATCTATATGCATAATGAATAAACCAATGAAATAATACAAAACTTTAAAGAAGTGCAAGGGAAAAGGGTTAGAGATACGTTACAAAGGGTGTCCCTTTGGACACCATGTTGACTCTATGTGTAATAAAACTTGAGCTGTTGACCATTTCTTGGAATGTTCAATGGCTCACCATCCAAATGACTCAGGTTGAAAGAATTTGGACCTGCAACTGATCTGATCACATAAGGGCCTAACCATAGGCTGTCAAATTTCCCATGCTTCCCTGGTTTTTCTCTGCCTTTGTCCCATAGGACAACTGTATCCCCCACTTTGAAGTCTCTCTATCTAGCTGACTTGTCAAAGGCTTTCTTTGTCTTTACTTGACTTTTGAAGTTCTGATCATAAGCTTTTCTCCTTATTTCATTCGACTCTACTAACTGATTTATTCTGTTTTGAAGTGCAAACTCTTCTATGTCAAACTCTCGGAGCAACTGATACACTGGCAGGGTAAGGTGAACAGGTAGCTGTGCTTCTACACCATATACCAACTCAAAAGGACTCTTTCCTGTAGATGCTTTCTTTGTTATTCTATCAGCCCATAAAGCATGTTTTATTTTACTGTCCCAAGACCTTGTGTTTTCCCCTACAATTTTCTTGACTATGGTCATTAAGTTTTTGTTACTAGACTCTGCATGACCATTTCCTTGAGGATAATAATTTGATGCATGAGATAAAACTATGCCATACTTCAAACAAAATGCAGACATTTCTGCTGAACAAAAGGCCTTAGCATTATCTGTTACTATCTTTGAAGGAACTCCAAATCTTGTTATTATCCTATCTTCAAGAAAATCTATGATTAGTTTTTCATTTGCAGATTTAGTGGGAATGGCTTCAACCCATTTAGTAAAGTAATCTGTAGCTGTTATAATCCATGAAAAACTATTACTTGAATTATCTTTAAACTTCCCTATAAAGTCTAAACCCCACTGCTGAAAAGGTGCTTCTACAACAACTGGCTGAAGGGGAAGGGTAGCTAACTTTTGTTTCCCAGTGAACAACTGACAAGGCTCACACTTCCTCACAAACTGATGCACATCTGAAAATATGGTGGGCCAATAATATCCAGCTCTAAGAATCTTATGGGTGGTGGTTCTAGCAGCAAAGTGACCACCACAAAAACCATTATGAAAGTCATCCATTAGTTTTTTAGTTTCATTCTCGTCCACACATCTAAGGATAATCCCATCTGGATTCCTCCATCCTAAACCATCTTTAATTAAGATATACTTGGATGCTTTGAGCCTTAAGGCTCTTCTCTTATGACCAACAAGATGACTTGGGCAGGTCAAGTTTTTAAGATAAAAGATAATATCAGAATACCATTCAACTTGCTCAAGCTTTAGCAAATTCGGGGATGAATCTGGAACATCAATCTCACAAACCATATTCTGGTCAACCAAACCTAAAGCCTTCTCATTACTTTCTGTCAACATCTTAGCTAATCCTTGTCCTTTGATTAATTTAGTGGGCCTGATTTCTAAATCATATTCCTGAATTTTAGCAACCCATCTACTTCTTCGACCTAGGCCTTCTTCTTGAGTTAACACATCTTTAATTGCTGTACTAGGAACATACCCAATTACTTTGGCATACCCTATAAAAATCCTGAAATGCTTAAGAGATTTTACCAAGGCATAAGCCTGTTTTTCTATTATATGGTACTTTAATTCTGAATCTCTTAAGATTTTGCTCATGTATGCTATGGGTTGTTCTTGACCTTGGTCATTTTTCTGTAATAAAACACCAGCAATGGTGTTTTCAGATGCAAAGGAGAAAAAATAGAATTCTTTAGTGTAATCTGGACTGACTAATACGGGAGCTTGACCACATGCATCTTTTATTTGTTGGAAAGCTCTTTTTCCTGTTTCATCCCATTGAAACTTGACATCATTTCTAAGCAATTTATTCAAAGGCTTAGTTACTTCTGCTAGATTAGGAATAAATCTCCTAAGGAAATTAATTGTACCAAAGAAGGATTGGAGGCCTTTCTTTGTATTAGGCAAGGGGAGTTTAGCAATGGCTACAACTCTTTCTGGATCTATTTTGACACCTTCTTTGCAAATTATGTGACCTAGTAATTTTCCCTCAGTAACCCCAAACACTGACTTAGCTGGATTTAACGAGATCCCAGATTCTCTGCATCTTTCAAAAACCTGTTTTAAATGCCCTATGTGACTTTTCCCATCTGTTGCCCACCTATTTCGACTAGGTGGCAACTCCATGTACAGGAAGATGTACATAATTGTACAAGTTGTACATTGGAAAATATGAGGATTTTTCACTCCTGCAGGGCTATTGCCCCTTTGTAAAACGAAATGTCCGCTCCCCTGCGTGGGAAAATTAATGTAATTTTGTATGCTAGTGTGGGTCATATGGTACGGATGCCACACCATGGAACTGGTTGTTAGGGAAGTCCCCTCATCGAGTGTTTTTCCCTTTCCAATTGATCTTGTTGCGTAAACGAGTTTAATCAGTTTGGTTTTCACTCAAAATCCTCCAAAGTGGTGACGGGCGTTCTAACAGTCAAGTCCATGGGGTGGCTAAGGGTTCAAAATGTTATTCGTGACCATTCTAGACACTTGTATAGAGTCTTGCGGAGTTTCGTTGTATTGTTGTATTTTATTTTATTTATTGTCTGGTTAATTAATTTCACCCCTTGGTGATTAATTAACTCAGT
>LPNX010628253.1:391430-462738 GCA_001517045.1 Pseudotsuga menziesii
CACTTCGTCGTCCTCCTTGTGAGCACCGGGCCATTGGGGTTTGACTTGTGAGCTAGGGGTGGGCTTTGCTCCCACCTGTTGAGCGCAACAGCAATCCCTCTTCGGTTTGAGAAGAACTAGATCGGGGTAGTCACACCACCGGATCTACAACTTAATCCAAGAAGAACAACATTAATAAAATTAAGTAAAATAAACCAAGAAGCATTTCAAAATCGGTTCTACAACACATTTATTTCAAGCACTCTTGTACTACAATACAATACTACAATTTTTACTTCTAGCACTTTATTTTTCAGCACATTTATTTACTTTCGATTCTGTAAATGGTCATGTGGTGAATGTTGACTGCTCAAAGTCGTTTCCATACTTTAAATTTACTGTTGGTTTAGTAATCTGTATTCATAACAATTTTCTGCTATTTCGTAAATTTGTTTCATTTTCCCATACATTCATTTTATTTCATTATTGTCTATAAACATTTGGTTTATTCATATATTTCATTGTTAAACACTTAAGCCATAAGTTCAATCATAGCTTAAATCTCTAAATTGTTTTACTTTTTATAATCTTGCAAAGTGGTAACTTATTTTTGACTCCATTATCTAGGCACTGGTCTTGTTTATATAAGGTCTTAGCCTCTTTCCTTTTAAACGATCCCTTTAATTAATCTTTAATTAATTAATAAACCTGGAACTTAGTTTTCCCTTAGGGACTACCCCCCTTGGCTATGTTGGGATTCTGCCTAAACGGAGGAGTTGCGGACTGTGGTGACAGTGGTCCCCAGCTCTCACTTGCCCCCAAGGACACACATAGCAGGTTGTGACTTTCCTGCACCTTAAAGTGTGAATTAGGCGGCAACACCATCCTTAGAAAAAACCGTTAGATCATCTTGATAAATTTCAATAATTTTTCCAATTAAACCTCTAAAAGCATAATCCATTGCTCTTTGAAAAGTAGCTCCAGCATTAGATAAACCAAAAGGCATCCTGATATATTCAAATGTTACCCATGGAGTAGTAAATGTTGTTTTATGCCTATCTTCTTCTTTAACTCTGACTTGGTTATAACCAGAAAAACCATCAAGCATTGAAATCATACCAGATCCTGTTACTCTTTGCAATAAAGTTTCCATTTTAGGGAGGGGATAATTATCTTTCTTGCACACAATATTTAGATTTCTGAAGTCCACACACAACCTGATTTGTCCATTCTTCTTTCTAACCACCACCAAATTGGAGCACCAAGAAGAATGTCTAGTGTGGGCTATTATTCCAGCTTTCAACATCTTTTGAAGTTCTTGTTATACTAAGGGAGCCAACTTAGGATTTATTTGCCTAAGTTTCTGTCTAAATGGTTTGGCTTCTTCTTTTAGAGGAATGGTATGTTGAATTACATTTTCCCTATAGACTTTAAGCTCGTCATATGTGAAGGCCAAAACATCCCTATATTCCCTTAGTAAATTAATAATCTGTTCTTTTTCATCTTTGGGTGTTGATTTCCCAATTTTAATCATGCTAGGCTCTTCCTTTGTGCCTATGTTCACTTCTATGTAATCACTTGGCTTTGTACCTGATTCTTCCTTAGGTTTATGGCCATCTTCTCTATCAAATGCCCTTTCTAAAGACACAACTTTCCTAGGGGTTGGATTAAGCTTTTGACTTTCTTCTGCATAATAACAACCTTCTTCCTCTTCACTAATGTGAAAGTCAACAAATTCTCCTATATTACTCAAAAACTTAATCACTTGTTTATCATCATCAAAGACCTGCCAATTATCCACATTATCTGGAACTGAAGGCCTGAAGATATCTTCCATTTTAACTTCTTCATCCACTAACTCTGGTGGTCTCTGAAGGGTGGAAGCAGCAACTGCAAGTCTATCTGCCTTAGCATTAAGTTCTCTAGGAATTGCAATAAATTCTATGTGATCAAAGCATGGAATTAGATCCAAAATTGCATCCCTATATCTTCTTAACCTTTCTGATTTGCAAGCAAACTGTTTATTAACCTGTGAAATGATCAAATCAGAATCACCTTTAACTTCTAACTTCTTGATACCCTTATCTTTACACACCTCTAAACCAAGGAGCAAGGCCTCATACTCAGCCACATTGTTGGTGGCATTTAATTCTAGTTTATAGGAAAAATTGAATTCCTTATGAGAAGGGGATTCAATAACTATGCCTGCACCTTTACCAGCTCTAGAGAAAGCCCCATCAAAGTGCATATGCCAAATTTGATTAACTCTTTCATCTTGATTTGATTCTTCAATAGGTCCTAAAGAGTTAGCCAAAATTGCATAATTTCCTAAGTCATAAGTTTTATACTTTAATTCATTACTTGGATTTCTTGGGTCTTCTACATGGTGTCTCATCTCCAACTCTCGATTCAATCTAACAAAACTTCCTTTAGGAGTTGGAATGGTGGCATAAGTTAAGTCCATTTGAATATTTCCTCTTAAGTCTGCTCCAGTTTTTTTTGAGAGTAACATACCCCAAGCATCTGGGACATCTATCACTACTATGTCCATTTCTATTTGAATGTCTGGAAAAGCTGCTAAGTGTACTTGTAAGACTTTAATTAAACCACACACTTCAATCATCTTACTATCCATTGCACAAATGTTATGATAAGGCCTTGAGATCCTTAGATTTAATTGTTCCATAACTTTTTTAGTCATCACATTTGAGCTAGCCCCTGAATCTAACATGCAGTTGTGTAAAAGATGATTGTTCACTAATAACGAGAGAAAGAAAGGTTGGTTCTTTTCATTTCCTTTGTCCATACTCTGAAGAATGACAGGTGCATCATGGTAGGCTATGGCTTTGTCAACATTATTCTGACAAGGTTCTTCTATAGCTTTGAGTAATTTTCCCTTTTGAGAAGGGATCTTCATGAGTTCTGCTACAGGAACCAACATCTTAGCATTATTTAACCAACCTCCTAGATCAATGTTTAATTGTGTATTAGGAGCAATTGAAATAGGAGGGGGAGGAGGTACCTTAGGAATATTGGTTGGAGTTCTTTCTTGACTTTGATTCTTCTTACCATTTATTTGGTAAGTTATTCCTTTATACCTAGAGAAATCTGACACTTGCTGCTCACTAGGCTTAGGGCCAAAAGCTGCTTCTGCTACTTCATTTATTGATTCAACACTTTGACTATTCTCAACTAGATCCATCCATTCATACATGCCAATATCATACTTCTGCCCACACATGTTCACTTGTTCGTTCTCTGTTTTTTCATTCATTTTATCACTTATGATTTGCAAAAAGACTTGACAAGTGTTTTCTTCATGAAAATCCCCACAAGGCCTACAATATGGAATAGCTTGATGTTCAACCACATTGGTAGACTCTAGAGGATTAGGGGGCCTTTGATCTTGAGGTGGGGGCCGTCTTTGGTTTTGCCACCTATCATTTGGCTTGTTTGGATAGAAGTTATTTCCTCTGTTACTTTCCAAAGAAACTACCTTGTTTTGTAATGTTGTCTGGTTTGCCTGCATGGTAGCTAGCTGATTAGCATGATTCAATTCCATTTGCTTAATCAGTTGGATGAGCTTATCTATAGAGTCACCTTGAGGTTCCTGGTTTTCAAACTTAACTTTTTTTACTTCATTAGCCATTAGAGGAAATTTCAACTCAAAATGGGCCTCCTAAAATGAACTAATAAAATAATAGTTAAAATAATAAAATAATATTTATTAATTTTGGAGGAAGAAAAGAAAAAAACTACTTTTTTGTTTGTATTTTTGACATATCTCCCCGTGTTTTTACTCAAATTTCGATCGGGAGAGCTCGTTGGATGCAGAATTAAATTCCGCATCCAACGAGTACCCACTCGGCATACTTTTGACGGACCCCGCTACCCCAAAAACAAGAAATACCTGAAAAAACGGAATGAAATACTCATTCCGAGCTCCAACGAGCTCTCCCGATCGAAATTTGAGTAAAAACACGGGGACATATGTCAAAAATACAAACAAAAAAAGTAGTTTTTTTTATGATACCTATCCCCAAATTTATATTAAAAAGTGTTTAAGACCTATACGGTATTTCAAATTTAAAGCAATTTCATTGGCTAACACATGATGACATGGAATTTGAATAAAAGTTAAAAGGCCCATTTTGAGTTGAAATTTCCTCTAATGCTTTGAAGAACTACCCCTTGAAAACCTAGGAATATTAAATTTACCAGCAGCTTGCATGTTTTTATCTATCTTGATAGCTTTTTCTTGTGCATCCTTAAGATTTGCAGGTTCCTTATCCCTTATCTGATATTTCATTTCTCCTTCAAATGCTTGGATGTAATAAATCAAGAGAGATGCTTCTTGGGGTTTGATGTCTGCAAATAGGCTTTTTACTAAGTCATTAAACCTTTTATTAAATTATTCCATGGTATCATTCTCTTGCTTGTGACTAGTATGCAAGGCTGTCAACAAGAAATGATTATCCCTTCTATCACCCCATCTATCATTGAAGGTTTCAATGATTTCTTTGAGAGTTTTGAACTTATTGTCATTCTGATCTTGAAACCATTCCATGGCATCATCCTCTAAAGACAAAATAAACAGCCTCATCTTGACATCCTCATAGTTATGAGCATTACACCATTTGGCAAGGCATTGGTTGAACTTGGTGATGTGAGACGTGGCACTGATGGGATTATTACCTTGAAAGGAAGGTAACTTTTCTATAGCTTTATCTGGCAAATCATGAGGATAACCAATGATGTTAGAAAAATCACATGGCTTGCATAGATCATCCATTGGTGAGGATTGGTTGTTTTGGGCAAACAACAAATGGATATCAGAGATAGCCTCTTCTCCAAGATTTGCAAGGAGTCTACGGGGAGCAAGTCTATTCAACCTCCTCCTATATACCCTTTCAGGCTCAGTGAGGGAGTTGAGTAGACCACCTGAATGGCTCCGGGTAGAATACCTCACTATATTTTGAAGTGGAGTCGCCACTTGGAGAAAAAGATAGCTCTAATATGGGTAAATAAGTTATTAAAATTAATTAAAGAATTTTATTAACAGTTTAACAAATTAAAGAATTAAAAACAAGAAATTAATTAATTAAGTCAGACCAAGGACAAATGACTTGTTCCCGGCAACGGCGCCAAAGATGTTGCCACCTAATTCACACTTTAAGACACAGGAAAGTCACAACCTGCTATGTGTGTCCTTGGGGGCAAGCGAGAGCTGGGGACCACTGTCACCACAGTCCACAACTCCTCCGTTTAGGCAAGATCCCAACAGAGCCAAGGGGGGTAGTCCCTACGGAAAGACTAAGTTCCAGTTTTATTAATTAATTACAAATTAATTAAAGGGATCTTTTATTAAGATTGAGGCTAAGGTTGTGAGAGATGACAGTCAAACCAATGCAAGATGCAAATTTAAATGACAGTCAATCCTTTTATTTATAACCAGTGCCTAAAGAATGGAGTCAGAGAATGCAACTTTAAATGGATGCAAATCTAAGTTAATTATCCACAGATTAAGTTGTCTAACAATAAGATGAATAAACAAATAAATGGTACAATTATAAAAAATAATGAACCAAGATATTTAAGCAATATACAGATGATCTAAATTTATCAGTATAAACAAATCCAATAAAATAGTTACAGTTTAAAACAGTATGAACCAGATTTACAAATTATGGACAAGATATAGTAGAAAGAAAATGCCTTAAATGAAAATTCTTAAACCAATAGTAAAAAGAGACAGACTTTAAGTTGAATTACTTGAAGTAGTTAAACCAATGTTAAGCATTCACCACATAAATGATTGCAGAACTGAAAGTAAATGAAACTGAAAAGTAAAGTGCTGGAGTGCAAATGTTGGAGTGGCAACGCTAAAAAATGAAAATGTTATAGAATCGGTTTTGCAATGTCTCTTGGTTTGTTTTAGGTAAATTTTATTAAGGTTTTTTTTCTTGAAAATTAGTCTTCGAACCGGTGATGTGACTACCCCAATCCAGTATTTCTCAAGTCAAAGAGGGAATGCTGTTGCGCTCAACAAAGTGGGAGCAAAGCCCACCCGTAGCTCACAGGTCAAACCCCAATGCCCTGGTGCTCAACAAGGGGGACGTAGAACGCCTAGAGACCCCCCACGGTCTTCTACCCCAAGTCGCCTTCGAGGGCACTGTTTTTAATTAACTAGAAAAACAGCCAGATGGATGCCTATTAAACTAAGACTTCTCTATCCCCTGTCGTATCTCGTGAGTACCCCGAACGGTGATAACCGAGTAGAGGAACAGGAAATAGTGAAGTTTTTGTTGGTTAATTTTAGGGGTAAATTTTATCTGGGTGATTAGCATGCAATGTTTATTTTAAAACGATCAACAAGATCAACCAAGCGGTATCCCTTATGGGAGGTGCTGGTACTTGATCTTGGACTTGGAAAATAAAATGTGTTGATTGTAGCAGAAAAAAAGAAAGTTGTTTTAACTAAGCTAAGCCTCCACTTCTCCTGCTTTTCATATCCAACTTGAAGTCCCTAAAGGGAGATGACAAGTGGATAGAGGATACACAGGATAGATGGGTTGTATGATTACCTTTTAACAAAAAATTAAAAATTACTGAAACTTGAAGGAAACTGTAACTAGCTAAAGCAATGCCTAACCGGACAGCAATCTCTGTGACAGAGATGGTGGTCTGTCACAGAGATAGTGGGTAAACTGAAAATAAAACCAGTTATCCTAACCTCACAACAATCTCTGTTACAGAGATGGTGGTCTGTAACAGAGATAGGTGGGTAAACAGAAGTAACAAAAATATTAAACTAACCTTACTTCAATCTCTGTGACAGAGATGGTGGTCTGTCACAAAGATAGGTGGGTAAACAGAAAAAACTTGCATAAACAGAAATCTAAGCAACTAATATTCTACTTCCTACTCTACTTCCTAATCTATTTGCATATAGATTACAAGTGCTTATAAATTTTGCAGAATACCCCAAGAGAAATTCTCGTTGGGGTTTACAAAAATCAGAAAAGAAGAGAGAGAGGGGTGAGGGTTTGAACCCCTTTTGGAACCGGTTGAAGGTTGAGGTATTTCTGGGCTAATTTGGGCAGCACCTCCCCTTCACCTGTGTAAAACCTGTCACAAACCAGCAAGCTATGTTCGCTGGAAATCACAGTAAACACTAAAGAAATTATCAGAAAAAATTAGTACCAAAAAATCACTAATTTACAGCAAAAATCTGAGTGTAAAAATGACAGAAATATGATGTTTAGAGGGCTGGAAAATGAGTTTCCAGCCACCTAAATAATGTTAAAACAGTAAATTTGAAGCATTTAACTAATGTACTAAGGGTTAGTGCCTTAAAACCAAGGTTTTTATCACTATACAGTGATAAAAACTGAGTTTTAAAACCCTTGTAAACAAATGTGCGAAAATGAAAAACATAAATATAACCAATGGAGAAAATGCTCCTTTGTTCTAGATCTCTGCAAATAAACTTATGAGAGCTGCAAAATGTAAGCAAAGAGGTGAACACATAAATAAATCCTACAAAATACTTTGTAAATCTTACTAATCTACTCACAAATGCAGATAGAAATACTTCTACCCACAAGTCTCTCCACAAAATACTTCACAAAATACTTTGTGGAGAGCTATCTAAGCTAATACAAATGTAAATCTAATAAATATAAAGCAAGTTACCTTACACAAGAAGCATAAAACGTAGAAGAGAGACACCAAGACTTCCTCCAAAGATTACTTGTATTAAGCCCAACTAGGGCAAGAACATTACAATAGCAAAAGAGGCTTGAGAGAGTATGAGAAGAGAATGGAGAAATATTCCGGCAGCATAACAATAGCATGAGAGATCATGTACAATGAGGGAGTGAGACCCTCATTATATAGTTGAGGAAGACCCCAACCCCTTGAAGTTCAATGGCCGAGATTAGATCTATATCTAGGTTAAATCTCCACCACTAGATCTAGGTATTTGACTTTGCATCCTTCTCAATCAATCTACACCCTTAGATCAATTTTCAATCTATGGCTTAGGTGCTTGATCCATGTCTCAATCATTTTCCACCCTTAGATCTAGGGTATTGACCAAAAACTCACCTTAAATCTGCTTTTAGGGTTTAGATGTGGGCCCATAGGCTAGGCTAGGCGCCTCCCTCTATTTTTAGCGCCCTCCTCCAAGTTGGGCGTCTCCTCCAATTGTAGCGCTCCACTATTCCATGAGTGGCGCCCTTCTAAACTAGCGCCCTTCCTTTATGCATGACGCCCCTCTACATGGTAGCGCCCTCCTCCAAATGTAGGCGCCCTCCATTTATGGTAGCGCCTCCACCAAGTGTGGCGCCTCCTCTAACCAAGCTAGCGCCCCCATTTACAAGTGACGCCTCCATTATATAGTGACGTCTTCATTTTTATGGTAGCGCCCCTCTATTTTGGTGGGGGTTTTAACCATGCTTAAATCCCAAACAAGCTTTTATCCTCTTGACTTAGGCTAAGACTTTGCCCTTTTGCTCCAAAATAATTATTCAACCTTTAGACTTAGGCTATAATAAAAATTCACCTTAGATTAAAATTTTCAATTTAATTTTTAAATTTTTCCAATTTTGACTTAGGAAAAATTAAAAATACCTTGAAAAAATTATATCTTGGCCATGGGGGGGGTGGAAAAATTTGGAATTAATTTTCCTAGGCTTAGCAACCCCCAAACAAAATTACCATGGCATTATTTGATTTTTTCCTTCAAAATCAAATAATATGAATTTTTGACCTAGGGAAATTAATTAATTCCCTAGGAAAAATAGACCTTGCTTAGACAAAAATGGTCTATCTCCTCAACCACCTGTCAGAATGACATGGGACTCGAAGTAGTGGCTTAGGAGGTTTCATAGCAATTTACCTTGCATTCATAGCCTTTATCACAAAATGTCAGTGCTTGAGCAATTACATTATTACATCAAAACAGGGTTAATTAACCACCAAGGGGTGAAATTAATTAACTCGAAAAAATAAAAATACAACAACATAACGAAACTCCGCAAGACTCTAGACAAATGTCTAGCATGGTCACGAATAACATTTTAAAACCTTAGCCACCCCATGGACTTGACTGTTAGAACGCCCGTCACCACTTTGGAGGATTTTGAGTGAAAAACCAAACAATTAAAATCGTTTACTCAACAAGATCAATTGGAAAGGGAAAAAACACTCGATGAGGGGAATTCCCTAACAACCAGTTCCATGGTGTGGCATCCATATCATATGACCCACACTAGCACATATAATTACATTAATTTTCCCACGCAGGGGAGCGGACATTTTGTTTTACAAAGGGGCAATTGCCCTGCAGAAGTGAAAAATCCTCAGATTTTTCCAAGGTACAATTTGTACAACTATGCACATCTTCATGTACATGGAGTTGCCACCTAGTCGAAATAGGTGGGCAACAGGGTGTATACTCATACCCTTTCGAGGTCTCTACCTGATCATCAACCATATCCAATAGACAATAAAATCATTTGTAAATGACCAGATACCAATAATATAACTCAGGCTATCATCGATCTACTGCAAGTGTTATAAGGCTAAGACATGCTCTACATATCATTTAAGCAACAATCACAACAAGTAGCAGTCATCTCACTGGCATTACATCAACTAAATACATATATAGGGTTTTATTTATTATTACTTAGACCAGACTTTCAGGACTATACTCACTTCATAGTTGTAGTCAATTTGCTAGTGAAGGGTGAAGGCTGAAATTGACAAGGCTAGGGCAAAGGATGACTACCTACTTAACATCATGACACTTTGGATGTGGAAAGGAAAAATTCACTATAACCACATGCCGGACAAACAACAACATAAGGAATGGCAGTGCCTTACACATGGTTGAGTTGTTCAGAGAGTGCTTATTCAACTTAGGCATCATGTCTACATCAAGTTTGATCCAGTTTCATTAGGACCATCAATTTTATTTCCATGGCCTTTTTGGCCTATATGACCCTTTGGGACTTCACCAGTGCTTAAAAGCACAGCTAATCGCAGCTTTTATCCAGGACACATTCAAATTTATAAGGTCAGCAATATTTGGATATAGCATATGTTATCACATATATAGTAGCCAGGCTACCATATTCTATTTTTTAGACACAGTACTTTTTTCAGCCAGATCTCTTACATATGAGATGCTGAGATGAGCAGTTTTGATGGATCATTATTATATTAGTGGACTATTGTACTCTCCCATGTCGGGACTGAGTCTCAGGACACTCAAATTTGAGGACCGATGTAGCCATTTATGTCATTACAGAGCAGTGATTGATGCCCAGTTTTATATTAGTTCTTTCTCATTGGACAGATGGTGTCTCAGATGGATTATATTGCATGATTATGACTCAACATTTTATATTGTGTTATGGTTATTATTGCTCTTATATTGGATTTTTGTGACATGTATTAACTTGTGGTATCATGATCTGGCGGTCATAATTATATGGACTTGGATGTATCTTGTACTATGTATTGATGTCCTTACTTAGACTTGGAGGTTCTTGATCTATACTCATTGGTTTTACCCTTTTTAGGGAGAATAGAGGTTGTCATTTCCACCATTGTTTTGGCTTGCTAGTGTTTGCTCCATCATTTCATTGTCTTCACCCATCCATTACCTTCCATTTTAGTTTTCAACCCGACTGACTTCTTGACTTATGGCATGGAGGACCTTTTTCCCTGCTAGAACTTCTGTTGGACAAGCCTCCCTGTTTATATTGTGTCTCGACTCTGAGTTGGTGACAGAACTTGCCTTTGGTAAGTTGGATTGTATGCCTAAATCATTCTGGTCGGTTGTCCCGATGTTTGGCATTGTGCAGAACTTCCCCTAGTCACTTGAGATGTTGTTGGCTAAAACTGAAAGCTCATGTACTGCTTATATTGGAAATATTGAATATGCGCCCATGGAAAATGAAAATTATAAAACTGTGTTTCTTAACATATGTAAAAAGGGCAAGAGCAATGAAATGCTAAAATACTCCTTGAAGAGTATAAGAAAAGGTCCAAAAAAGCAATAGTTAAAAATATGCTATATCCAAAAATTGTTGACCTTATTAAAATAAATATGTCCCGGATGAAAGCTGCGATTAGCTGTGCTTTTGAGCACTGGTGAAGTCCCAAAAGGGTCATATAGGCCAAAAAGGCCATCGAATAAAATGATGATCCTAATGAACTTGGATCAAGCTTGATGTAGACATGATGCCTAAGTTGAATAAGCACTCTTTAAACAACTCACCCATTTGTGAGGCACTGCCATTCCTTGTGTTGTTGTTTGTTTGACATTGGTTATAGTGAGTATTCCTTTTCCTTGTCCAAAGTGTCATGATGTTGAGTAGGAAGTCATCCTTTGCCTTAGCCTTGTCATTTCCACCCTTCACCCTTCACTAGCAAATTGGCTACAGCTATGAAGTGAGTATAGTCTTGAAAGTCTAAGTCTGAGTAATAATAAATAAAGCCTTATATATGTATTGGTTGATGTACCGCCAGTGAAATGAATGCTACTTGTTGTGATTGTTACTTGAATGAGTTGTAGAGCATGTCTTAACCTTTTAACACTTGTAGCGGATGGATATAGTCTAGGTTATTATTGGTGTCTGATTATTCACAGATGGTTATATTGTTTATTGGATATGATTGATGATCAGATAGAGACCTATGAGGGGTATGAGTATACACCTTAGATGGATTTGGACTCTCTGAGTCTAATGAGACAGTTTATTTCCAATTCCGGGCACTTACAAATGTGATCAGGCTCATTCTGCCTTTCTGATGCAGTTTTTCTTCACAGATTGATATTTTTGAGCAGGGAGATGTTTCAGTTGGATCTTCTAGGGCGTTGTATGGGCATAGGGGGGTGCAGCCACTTGTTTGTACCATAGTACCCCCATCCCAGAGAGCTTGGTGGGCTCAGTTTGGCAACGCAGGCACCCTAGGAGGCTGTTTTGGCAGAATCACGTTTCCCGAGGCAGATTAAAAAATGATTAAATGGCTATTGAAGAAATCGATTTGGGCTACTGAAGCAAGGAAATGACATGGGATGAGTCATGATGATGAAAGTGATGTCCTCCACACCTTCTCCAGCAGTTGCAGCTCCTGATTGCGCCCACATCTATTTTTGGGCATTTTTATATTACTTTCTGGAGCTCTTTTGGGAGGCTCACGATTTCCTCAGGGAGGCACAAAAGTCAAAGAATTAAATTATTATATTATTTTATTGTGCCATGGGGACACCCAGAGGGAGTTAGTCAAACACTCCTTGGACCCACCATGTGCTTTGATTTATTTCTTGTTGAGTGGGTTACCTTTTTTTGGGTGGGTTAGTCCACTTTGATAAATTATGGTTATATTGATCCATGTATTGTATGTTGAGCTCATCTCAACCATTGATTAAAATATTTCATCTTTTAATCTTAGCCACTCGTTTTGAAAGTGGTTAGGATTCGGTTATGATTGAGGTTCTCTCATTTCTATTTAAAGGAGAGAGGTTCTCATTTGTAAAGGGTCTTTGGCTCTTGGATCTAAATAATAGAAAGACTTTTTTGTAGAAATTTTCTGGATCGGCTTTGCATCTGATGTTCTCAAATGGTAATTGGATAGTCTTCTGCTTCCTAGCATTGTGGAAATTCATGTGAGATCTATATTTTTCTGCTATCATTGTTTTGCCTACAGGAGGGCGTTTTGGCTGGAGCGTTTTTTGCAGGGGGACCTCAACTCACTCGGTTTTCTTCGTCTTGGATCAGGGGGTTTTCATTAGTTTCATTGTGATCTATGATTACTTCATTTTACTTTTTTGTAGTATTTGGTTTCTTTATCTTGTATTGGCAAATCGGATATTGTTTACGTTTGCTCATGCAGGATAGGGGGCGCATTGGTGGCTTGTGGCTTACATCTTTCATAGAAATCATTGGGATCTTCCAGAATTGATCGGGATAGCAAAGATCATCACTATTAAAGAATTCTACAAGCATTTCCAGGTAAGATCTAACAGGTAAGTCTTTTCTTTTCAGATCTTATTCCATTGTACCTTGCTTTACCTCAAATTTTTCTGAAAACTCCTAAAATACTGAAAACCCTAAAAGCACTAAATCTAGGAATCATCCGATCTTTGGCCAAACCATTTCTGGGTTTCATAGATCGGGCCTCCCCTTCACTAAATCTACTGCAACGCTGGTCAAATTCCTGCTGGTTTGACCTAGATCTGATTTTTAGCCTGAAAACTACATAAACCCCCACTGAAAATTTGACCTGCTAGGGTTTTGACTTTTTCTGAATTCTGACTTCACAGACGGATAGATCGGGTCCCACATAGTCCAAATCACCCTCAACCCTGTTCAGATTTATGGTAGTTTGACCTAGACCTGAGTTTTTGACTAAAACAACCCTAGCGCCCTCACCGAAATCTAGACTTTTCCGGAAGTTATTTTTTCTGAAATCTGACAGGCTAGGCTGATAGATCAAGGCTTGAGCTCTGCAGAACAAAGTTACATGTATCGTGTCGGTGAATATATCGCCGGGTGTTCGGAATGAAAATTATCGGCAGCAACGGTGAAAATATCGGCAAATGTCATTTTGCATTAAAAAATACAAAAATAAACATTTTTTTTCAAATTTTTTAACATCTAAAGCAACAACAACATCAAATAAACCCATTTCCACATAAATATTAAAATACAACTCATATATAAGATGCATATTATGTGAAATGGTGGATCATGATCAAATATCGAGTTCGACTATATAGTATAAAGTATCAAAACACTGAAAATACTGAAATGTGTTCTTGATGAAATGATAGAAAATCACATCAAATGATCAAAATAAATGTCTCTCAAGAGATGAATCATCATGACTCATGAGGCATGTAGATAGTGTATAGAGTCTAGACATAGGACACCAACATAGTATGATAGTACAATGATAAATAATAGGAATCAAGTCATCGACTCCTTGAGGATGATCCTCTAATCAATCTACCCCTTTTACGGGTCAAGGGCACTGGCACCACTCTTCCTCTAGAAGCAGTGGGTGGTCGTGGAGGTGGTCCAGATGAGCCTGGGGTGGAACTAGAACCTCCAATTGTTTGAGTAGATGTTGTGGATGAGGGGGAGGTGAATGTGAGCTGTCTCCTCCCAGTCCCAACTGTATGACTCTGTGGAGGTGGTGGGCCACCTGGAGCTGGTCGGCGCTGCAAATGAGTATCAACCTCCTCCTCAATGTCCTCATAGTCATAGTCATCCTCTGGAAGTGGAACATCAGCATCCCCCTCTTCCCCCTCCTCCTCCGATGGCTCTGCATCCTCCTCCTCCTCTTCCTCCAACCATTCAGGTGCCTCGTCTATCACAGGATACTCCGTCTCCACCCTCCATTTGCTAGTAGTGTAAATGCCATCCAATGAAATGGCATCTGAATTGGCCACTTTCTCAATTTGTTTCACCTGCAACCTTAGATTGTAGTAGACATAAACCATGTCATTAAGGCGTTGAGAAAGTAACCTGCATTAGTATGAGATCCATATTTAGGGGGTGATAAATGATGATAAATTCAAATTCAAAATTGTAATAAATTATATTTAAAATTAATAAAATTATGAAGAAGCAAAGATTATAAATTTAAGTTTAAACTTTAACATTTCCAAATTGAAAATTCTAACCTTCTGCGCTTCTTGGAGTGTATCTTCTCAAAGACACTCCAATTGCGCTCACTCCCTGATGAGCTGCAACTTTGACTTAGCACTCTAATGGCAAGTTTTTGCAACTCTGGGACTCTGCGACCATAGTTAGTCCACCACACTTCTACAAAGAAAACAAGGAAGGTAAACGGTAAGACAAAATTCAAATTACAAATTACAATGTATTAAATTTTTACCAAGTAAAAAACATAGAAATAAAAGGGTAATTAATTAAGAATCTAAGAGATCAAAATTTGAAAGTTTTAAACAAATTGTACCTGGCATCCTTGTGGTTCTATCCTGGACAGCCATGTCATAGCCAAAAGTGCCACCTCACATCCTATAGATCTCCATCTGTCTAGAAATCTCTGCGTGCTCAGAGGGAATTAACACCATCCTCTGAACACACTGGAGAAAGCCATCCATGACCTCAGCATCAAACTAAAAACCACATGCATAAGAGAAAGCAGGGTTGAGGTAGAGCCCTACTGCATGAATGGGACGATGGAGAGTATTATTCCATCATTCATCAATCACACTCCATAGTTCAGCTCGTCTTGTGAGTCCCACCTCCCCCTTGTCCTCATAGTAGTGATGGATAGCTTCCTTGGCCCTATCCATGGCCTCATACAAGTAGCCCATTGCGGGCTTTTCACCATCAACCAAACGAAGAACCTTTACCAAAGGTTCACTGATGGCACATACCTCCTCCAATCGTGCCCAAAAAGTCAAATCAAATTGCACCATTCGAGCAATAGCTTGCCCATCTTGTTTGGTGCTATAGACACAAGATGCCCACTCATCAGAAAGAAACATCCGCTGCAACTCCATCATAACCTTATGCATAGACTGAAGAGAAATGAAGGAAGTGGAGAATCGTGTGATTGCAGGCCGCATCAACTCCTTGTTTCCCATGAAGCGTCTCATGAGTGAAAGAACATATGTATGATTGTATATATATTTTGTCACACTCCGCGCTGAATCAATGACTTCCTTGATCCAAGGAAGTTTTCCCGTTCCTCTAGCATCAAATCAATGCAATGGGCAGCACAAGGAGTCCAATACAAGCTTGCATACCTCTCCATAAGCATCCTCCCAGCAACAACATAATTGGCAGCGTTGTCCGTAATGACTTGGACAACATATTGTGGACCTATCTCTTGGATAAACTTATCCAGCAAATCACATAATAAGTGTGCATCTTTAACATAGGGAGATGCATCGACAGATTTGATAAAAATTGTCCCCCTGGGACAATTGACCAAGAAATTGATAATGGATCTACCCTTCCCATCAGTCCATCCATCTGACATAACACTGCAACCGGTGGCCGCCCATGACTGTCTGAGCTCATTTAATCTCTGGGTGCAATCAACCTTCTCCTCATCAAGGAGTCTCCCTCTCAAATCATTATAGGAAGCCCCCCTATAATCTAGACCAACAACGCCAGCAGCTTGAAACATGGCATGATAGTAGGGGTTGTTTTTGGCGAAGTTGAAAGGCACATCACCCCATAGAAAACATTTTGTCACAACTCTTTCCGCCTCTTCCTTCTCCCTTTATTTGAGCATGGTTCGAACAGAAGGTTGCCTCGAATACGATGCCACATTAGGTCAGGTTGAAGAAGGCACAGTAGAATGTGGGGGTCGTGTAGATGAGGAGAAGGAATGCATGTCACTTGTGCCTCCCATGGTTCGTGACTGTGTTCTAGATGCAAGTTCATTTCTGAATTCCTCCTTCTCATCCCTCTTCTTAGCCATGTCAAGAATGGATTGGTTTGCAATACGCATCACTTCTGGGGTAATAGTAGGACAAACATCCACTTCATGCCCAACAATTTTGGCAAGGTGGTATTTCGAGCGGCTAATTCCACCAGAAATATCCTTCCCACATGGTTTGCAATTCAACCTTTGCCGATTATTAGGGTCAATTGGCTACCCATACTCCCACATTGGATCCAATGGCTTTGGAATTGTGTCACCTATGCCACAACAAACAAACAAAAATGAACAAATTTTAAAATGTTCTTCTTTAAAATTTTGAAAACAATGAAATTATTAAAACATTCAAAGAAATGGAGAGTGGCCTACCTAAAAGAATAAAACCCTATAGGCTATGATTGTAATGGCAAATCTACACCCTACACTAAACCTAAACCTAAACCCTACACTAAATCTACATTAACCAACAAATCTCAAGCAAAAACAAAAAGAATGAAAGTTCAAACTTCAAAGAATACATACCTGATTAGATGGCAAATGCAATGGAAGCTTGATGGTTGCCTTTGCCCCCTTCCTCTCTTGTAGAAAATCGCCCAAGACGTCAGTGCTCCACTTCCTCCAAGCCGCAAAGTCCAAATGAACCGGAAAAATCCGTCTGTGGCCTCTTTATGGCGAAAAAAATTAATTTTTAATGAGCAGGCCGATATTTTCCATCGAATCGTGATATATTCGGAATTTATTGCGATATTTGAATGTGTCACGATATATTGAAAAATCGGGAAAATATTGCAATATTTTGATGGCGATATATCGTCGGCTCCATTGACTTGCGATATATCGCGATGTCGGCGATATATCGCCGATATATGTAACTATGCTCCAAAACACTCCCAACGCTGAGCTAGTTCCTTCTAGGTTGCCCTAGATCTAAAAAATTGGTTTTCAGCCCCCTAGCCCCCCTCATCAGATTTAGACTTTTCTAAATCTGATTTTTCTTGCAATTTTCTGATTTGGGTTTGTAGATCGGGTCATCCTGATCTCATTTCCCCTCCAACGCTGAGCTGATAGTCTCTTGGTGGCTACAGATCTGTAGATCTGCTTCTCCAAGCCCTAGCGCTAGCCCTCCTCCTGCTGGATCTCCTGTAACCTGAGTCTTTCGGGCCAAATCCTTTTCTGGGTCCATAGATCGGGGTATATCCCAGGCGGGTTCACTGAAACGTTGGGTTGATGCTGACTCCATTGCCCAATGCATTAAAGGCACTAATCTCTATCTCTAGCTCTAGCCCTAACTTGAGCTTACTCCCATTCTCTTTGCCAACATTTATTGATAACTCAAGTCACCTATCTTTCACCAAGTTTGTTTCATTGGTACTAGACAGTCCCAACTTTGTTTTTGCTCACCCTGTCACAGTTACGTTTCCCAAGACAGTGGTCATCCCCATTAGTTGCTTGTACCTAAACCCTATAGCTAGGGTTTCCATTCACCTTGCAACTTACGTACCTTGAAGCCCCATTTGATCTGTTCTGGTGTCTAGGTCTGATTTCTTTTGTCGGAAGCAGATCCGGGTCTCCCCCCATTTGATCTGTCCGATGAAAAAACACTAAAACCAATCTGGGCATCATCAACTGCTCTGCGAACGACTAAATGGCTGCATCAGTCCTCGAACTTGAGTGTCCTGAGACTCAGTCCTGACATGGGAGAGTATAATAGTCCACCAACAAAATAATGATCCGTCAAAATTGCTCATCTCAGCATCTCATATGTAAGAGATCTGGCCGAAAAATGTACTGTATCTGAAAAATAGAATATGGTAGCCTGGCTACTATATATGTGATAACACATTCTGTTACATTAAAACCCTCGTTTCATAGATCCATAGGTTCTAGCTTGCGGCAAGCTATACAATTTAAGACACTTCGGAATTAACAAAAAAACCTTAAGTTTAAAGTTTCATCACAATCGGACTCCATTTTCCAGCCAAAGCACTGGCCTGCTACTTAGGGAAAAACACCCCCCTTGGGGGAAGTGGGTATTTCAGAAACCGCAATCTGGGTATTGTTGGTTTCAACTTTATTTTTCTAATTTTACATCCAACAATCAATCCGAGTATCCAATTTTACTTAGTTTCGCCATTTTTCCCTAGATCCCAATTTTTCTGCATAAACCCTAGGGTAAATTTGGGGATTTTCACCTGGATGCTCGAAATCTCTTGGTAATCGTTTTAAACTCGAATTAGCCATCCTCCTAAAAGATTCCACCAAGTTTCCCTCGGCTACTCACTCCATTTCCTTGTTTCAGGGTTTCTTGGTCATAGGGGCGCCCCCTGGGCTCTGTGTTTTCATTGAGTCTGAAGTGTCGGTATCCTTGACTGGTGTGACATCCGAGTTCTTTTGGAGGTCTTGGATATCGTAGGTCGCAACTTTGGTTTCCTTTCCTCTGCCGTCCTGAATAGGATCACCTCACGCGGCAACTACAAGATTCGTGATAACACAACCAAGGAATTTTAACATAGGGTTTACGCAGAATTATGAATTGCATAAAACCTTGGGGAGATTGACCATCCCTAATTTTGAAGGGACTTGCAGATGTTCAGCGAGAATATGGGTCCAAAAGTTGGATACTTACTTCCAACTCAACCCTATAACGAAGGCAGATGCCATTAAATTGGCTACCTTACATCTGGACAGAGAGGCTCATCAATGGTGGTACCATGGGTTAGTGACGTTGGGTCACAACACCATCAGTTCCTACAGTGACTTCACACAGAGGCTCATGGAGCGGTTTGACAAAAGGGACTCGGAGATACATTTTAGAGAGTTAGCACAACTCTAACAGAGAGGTAGTGACGAGTCCTTCATCTCAAAGTTTCAAAGAGTAGCTGTTATGGTAATAGATGTGCTCGAGAGAAGGTTGATTATGTTATTTTCAGAGGCTTTGACAGAACCTTTACGTGGGTGGGTGAAAGCCTACAAACCATCCACTCTACAGGATGCAATCAACAGAACCCGAGATCTACAAGACTTAGTCCCTAAGAACAGGTTTTCGACTAAAACAAACTTCCCAATAAAAGACAAAGACAATAAACCTTTTCAACAGGAATGGCCACAGAAAACTTGGTTGGACAATGACACGAGGAAATATTTGAGAAGGAAAAAGTTGTGCTTCACTTGTGAGGAACCATGGGTTCCAGGCCACAAGTGCGTAGGGAAGGCAAAGGCCCACTATATAGAAGTCTACTCCGATAGTGAAGGGGAGGAATCCGAACGAAAAACAACTGAGGAATTGATTGTAGTAGAGGAAGAGTCACTTCAGGGAGAAACACCGGGAGGAATCATTGCTATATTATCTGGAGTGCCTAGGTTTCACATTTTCTAGGTCAGGGGAGTAGTACAGGGCCATAGGGTAGGGAAACCCACAACTTCATTGATGCAACATGGGTGGATAAGCAGGGTATTTAGACAAAGAAATTTGAGGGATTCACCGTAGCAGTAGCAGGTAATAATAGCATGGAATACAACCATTGGATTCCCAAACTGAATGTCACATTAGGGAACTACAATATGATTGACTAATTTTATGTGGTGAATGTAGCCGATACAAATGTAGTATTAGGGGTTCAATGGCTCTACTGAATAGGGAAATATACGACGGATTATACGGCAATGGAAATGGAATTCCAGGGACAAGATGGAAAACAGGTAGTCTTGAGGGGCATGAACACTTATCCCTCGAAAACATTATCATCACAAAGAATGAAGGCCGTACTCAAACAGGGAGACATAGAATGGTTAGTCGAATGCTTTGTTACTTTCAGAATGGTCCGTCCTCCTCTCTTTCTTGATGGTACCCTCGTAAACCCTTGGTCCTTCTTCTCCTCTTCCTTCCCTGTGGCGATCTTTGGGTGGTTCATGGGTCAATTCCTAAACAAATGACCATATTCATGACATCTTTTGCAACGAAAAGGGATCTGCTCATAATCTAGGGTTTGCACCCAGTCTTCATCGTCCCATGTCATTTGAATCGCTTTTGGAAGTTCTTTGGTCAGATCCATGTAAACACACGTCCGAGCGTATGCCGTGTATCATTGGATCCGATTTTGCTCCGATATTTTGATGGCTTTTCCCAATGAGTTCCCCATATCCTCCAGTATTCTTGGATCCCAGTATTCCCCAGGCAGAGAATACAGTCTGATCTAGACCAAAGCTACCTTCATGTCCTCTTTGTTAGAGCAAAAATTCTCTTTCCAAGGTCTGAGAAAAATGCCCTCCGAATAGAAAAAGTATGGCCCCCATCCAAGACTCTGTTCCCGTCTTCTACATTGAAGAAAGAGATGGTGAAGAAACTCGTGGATCCTAGCTGAAGATCATAGTGCCCCTTAGGTTTCCAGGAAGAGTTGATCCACCAAACTAGGGCTTTTTTTGACGGCTGCATCCCCACGAATTTCCCAATCAATGCATGGTCTAGCATATACTGGATCTTTTCCCCGTTCTTGGACGATATAACCTACATGGTTGGGATCAAGGCCGCTTTAGGCATGCACTGCCCTGGCTTCCGAACCATCGGTTTTTCATCCTTATTCATATCTAGATCTATTGGAATACCCTGATCTACAATCCGGCTCTCCTCGGAGCTTGGGAGGCTCCACCGCCTCCCCCAATACCTTCCACCATGCCCCCGTCAGTCTTCCGTCCTCTGAAAAACCCCGATTATCCTTCTCCTTCCGTCAGTTTTTGTCCCTGGATTTAATGTGATCCTTCTAAGCAAAGGTTACAGTTCGACACTTAATGTATCATTAAAGTGTGCATTCATAAAGACATAAAGGATACCATAAGGCCTATAAATACAAGGCCATACTTCATTGTAAAACATCATTCATTATTTTATGCATTCAATATTTATATTTCTTGATATATCCAATTAAAAACTTTAAATCTTTTTTAGCTTCTACTATCGGCTTTTTTGGGGTTGGATTTTCCTAGGACATCTATTGTGTGTGTGATGTAACTTTAATGTTCCATGATGTATCGATTTGATCTTTGAAGTAATATATGAAGCATTTAAAAAAAACAATTGTCATTGAATTAGACGTGAAAATGCAAGGTATCCTTTGATTTTCAACCACTGCATTACATATAACATTTAATGGCTCGATGGCTACCATATGTAAATAATTTTCTCACCTTTGAAATATCCTTATTCAAATTATGATTTTGTAGGTCAACATTGACAATCTTGTAATTGGCACTGATTCAATTGTTGGAGTTTGTGGGTTTGATATATTCTACCATTCTGTTGTAGAGGTATGTATCAAGTGGACCTTTGTCTTGAATGAAATACAATATAGTTATTTACTCGGTATAAATAATGATATATAAATTCAAGCTTGATATTTTTTGCATCGAAGAGTATATTACTGATAAGAGATAAAGGAAGACACTGTAATTTGTGAGAGACTTGAGCAATTTGTTTGCTTGATGTAGTAAATGGCTCTTTTTTCCTTTTTTTTTAAAGGCCTTATATTTACAGAAAAATATTTACAAACAACAAGCCAAAAAGTGGAAGGTTATATATTTTGGTTGTGTCCTCTTTTGAAGTTCTACTAGAGCTGAAATAAAATATGAATAAGTTACAGAGACTAAAAGCTTGGTCATATTTGATCAACAAGGCTCCCAGGGTACATGTTGTGTTATGTGTGAATGGTTATGTGTATTAATGTTTCATTGATTTCAAGTACTCAGTAATTCTGCATCTAAAGATTAAAAGATCAAAGTTCAACAAAAATTCAACACAGTGGACTTTGATGTGCTCTAACAGAAGGGGAAGCTACATTCTGATGTCCTCTAGAAGAGGAAGAAACTAGAATTTGACGTCCTCTGTTAATAGTAGTGCCATTGGTATGGCCAAGGCTAGCTCGCTCTGTCGTAACTATATCTAATGAAACACAATTGGAAGCCATAGCTAGTGACAAAGCAATTGCAGTCTTTCAACTCGAGAAAGAAGCAAAATACTTTAGAGAATTCCAGGTCTCTATATTCTACAATTGAAGTCTTCAAATTGAAGGTTGAATCTCTTATTGAAATAACAAAACAGACCTAGATTTTGCACAAATGGTAGTAGTTCTCTCCTTAAAATTTGGCAAGAAGAGGGAACATTGATAAGGGCCATAAACCTATAAAAAATTTACCCAAAAAAACAAAAAAATGATGAGCAAAATGGCTACACAATGATACACATACCTGCAAATTGGGAAACCATTGATGGAAATCCACAAACAATAATGCCACCCTCCCCCCCAATAAGCCATGAAGCTCAATCAAATAATCCTGCATCTATTTGTCTATGTAATGGAAAATGCCAACTGAATAATAATTACTGATACATAGGCGCCTCCATATAATGAAGCATGTCTCAATAGCCATCATAATCCTAGTGCAACCTGCATGGGCAGGGTCTTCAATCTGGTTTAAAATCCTCATGCTACATGAGGGGGTAACACTGTCAATATCTTAAAAATCCTGGGGTATAGATGGAGTTTCAGTTTTCTCGTGCAAATTAATAATCAACAAACAAGTGACACAAAAACAAGACTTTAAAGAGAGTGAAAGAGAAAGGTAAACGTAATAATTTTTATAAGCTTCTAGGCTAAATGTCTGACGTGCTCCTGTTTAACATTTTGTTACTATAATAAATTCCCCTTTTTCCTCTAACCTAAAATCATAAATATCCTGCAACCTATTGTCAGCAAATTCAATATGCTGTGATAGCTTCCTTACCAATAAAATCTGTACATAAGCTCTCAGTTGTCTAATAAATGCAAATAGTTTTTTCTCCAATCAAAGTAGTAGTTTTTTTATCTCACCCCTAAAAATAGTCCTTATTTTAAAGATTTAAATGAGACTGGTTTTGTTTCTCGTGTGGATTTTTGTACCGACACAACATGCCTTTAAACTTGAGTATGATTCCTACGCATAAAGCTTTGCATGTGCTTACGTAGGATACATATCTGAAGTGATTAAATCAGCATGAAATATAATAGACCTGGAAAGTGACTAACAATGACCAAATTTAGAGATGATTTCTTACCCCTTCATTGCGCTCAGTAAAGCGAGAAATCCCATCTCTGGTGCAGTATGACAAGAATATAATGTATGTGCTATGGAATTATGTTTAGGGAGATTTTCTTAAATGTGTAATACAATCAACCAAACTGTAGGTGGGCACAGTATACTCTGCTGTAAACTCAACAATGACACTTCATCTTCACCTTAGTGAGTTTACAGAGAGCATTTATACATAAATCCAAACACCCGAGTGGTACTTGCCAGCATTTTACATAAATCCTTGGGATTTGAAGAGGAATACCATTAATGTAAAACAAATGGTAATCCAAGTTCAAGTAGAAGATGTAAAAGAGCGTAGACAACATCACTGAAAGTACTTTGAAAGAAAGCCTACAAAGAATTAAGCTATTGATGTTTTCATTTTGTCATTTGCCTAATTCTGAGAATCAAGCGAAATTTCTTCCCTGTGAACTTCTAATTCAATTTTCTTAATCCTGCTTTAGTTTAAATGGTAAATGTTTTCTTACATTTTGAACATTTGTTGTGAAGGTTCTTTCTAGTTTCTGGAAATGCCAAATAAATGTTAAGTTCGTAAATCCAAAATTTATTTGGTCATAGCAGGAATATCTGTCGCTAATCTGACGAAACTGTTTTCTACAGATATCATGCAAAGAAGTCCGTGTTTCCTTGTTTGATCATTCTTATTATGAAGAGAAGGGCAAGAAGCCTCCAAAATGGGAGGTATGTGTATTTTCAAAGTGATTAGTATCCATCTGAGCATAAATGTTTTCAGTGTATCAACATTGTGTTTGATTCTAGATTGTCACTGTCATGATTTAAACATGATCGACGCATTTCTAGTGGACACTCCTCCCATCTTCAGGATCCAAATAAAGTTGTTGTAAGCATAGGTACCCTAGACACCTAATTAACAAAACCTTTCATCAAGTTCTTCATCCAAACCCTCGACCCTCCAAATGTTCCTCCCCAATCCTGAAATATCCCAAATACTGATATTCTCTAATGTTCTATTGTAGTGCTCATTCACACACTCAATTTTATAAAAAAATACGAAATAACTGTGCATGCAAACTTGCCATGCAAAAATGCCCTAAAATGTAGCTGAATTAGGGCTAGCGTTTTGTTATCACATATATAGTAGCCGGGCTACCATATTCTATTTTTCAGATCCAGTACATTTTTCAGCCAGATCTCCTACATATGAGATGCTGAGATGAGCAGTTTTGATGGATCATTATGTTATCAGTGGACTATGGTACTCTCCCATGCCAGAATTGAGTCTCAAGACACTCAGATTTGAGGACCGATGTAGCCATTTAGTCATGTGCAGAGCAGATAGTAGTGCCTAGTTTTGCATCAGTTTTTTCATATTGAACAGATGTTGGTTCAGATGAACTATTTTCATGCTTATGACTCAGTTTATATTATATTGTGTTATGGTTATCATTGCTCTTATACTCATTTTTGTGACATGTGGTAACATTTAGTGTCATGATCTGGCGGTCATAAATATGTGGACTTGGATGTATTTATATTATGTATTGATGTTCCTACTCAGGTTTGGAAGTTCTTGATCTATACTCATTGGTTTTACCCTCCCTAGGGAGAATAGAGGTAGTCATTTTCACCATACTTTGGCTTGCTAGTGTTGGTTTCATTATTCATTGTCTCCACTTATCCATTACCTTCTAGTTGTGTTTTAGCCTGACTTACTACTTGACTTGTGGCATGGAGGACCTTTCCCCGCTAGAGCCTTTGTTGGACAAGCCTCCCTGTTTATTTGTGTCTCGGCTCTGAGTTGCCTAGGTTGTGTTTGCTTACTTGAAACAAGTAGCGCTACCATCAGTACAATGAATTTGGAAATGAAATGAATATCTTATAAAAATCCCATTCATGAAAATAGTTTTTTTAAACATACATGAATGCAAGGCTAGCCTAATGAAATTGGCTCTGAAAAATATTGCAATGAAATATCTTAAACATTCATGAAAAGTAGTGTTTTTCAACATACATGAATGCATAAAGCCTCAAGAATAAAAGTCCGTATAAAAAATATGTAGACAAAGGCTATGGAAAATCAAAGGCCCAAAAAAACAATGGTTACTAAAAGTTCTATCTAAAGATTGCTGGCCTTACTTGTATTGAGTTGGATTGTGAGCATTTGTTGAGGTGAGTAAGCACCTCTGAAGTAGTTCACCCATTTGTGAGGCACTGCCATCCCCTTTGTTGATTGTTTGTCCACAATATGGTTATAGTGAGTATTCCCTTTCCATATCCGAAGTATCACAGTGTTGAGTTGGTTGTCATCCCTTGTCCTAACCTTGTAAATTTTAGCCTTCACCCTTCACTAGCAAATTGACTACAACTATGAAGTGAGTATAGTCCTGAAAGTATGGTATGAGTAATAATAAATAAAACCCTATATATGTATTTGGTTGATGTACCGCCAGTGAGGTGATTTCTATTTGTTATGATTGTTACTTGAATGATTTGTAGAGCATGTCTTAGCCTCTTAACACTTGCAGCAGATGGATGACAGCCTGAGTTATATTATTGGTATCTAGTCATTTACAGGTGATTATTTTGTCTATTGGATATTGCAGATGACCAGGCAGAGACCTGGAATGGGAATGAGTATATACCTTAGATGGATTTGGACTCTCTGAGTCCAGTGAGACAGCTTGTTGTTAGTTCCGTGCACTTACAGAGATGATTAGGCTCATTTTACTTTTCTGGTGTAGTTTTGCTTCACTGGAAGTCATGTCTGAGCAGGGAGATGATCTTATTAGATCTCCTAGGGTGTTGTATGGGGCATAGGGAGTCCAGTCACATGATTGTACCATATTACGCCCCTCTAAGAGAGCATGGTAGGATCGGTTGGATAATGCAAGCACCCCAAGAGGTTTTTTCGCAGGTTCACGTTTCTCGAGGTAGATTAAAAAATAATTAAATGGCTACCGAGGAATTCAATTTGGGCTACTGAGGCAAGGAAATGGCATGGGATGAGTCATGATGATGAAAGTGATTTCCTCCACACCTTCTCCAACAGTTGTAGCACCTAATTGGGCCCACACCTATTTTTTTCGGGCATTTTATATTATTTTCTGGTGCTTGTGGGAGGCTCACGATTTCCTCAAGGAGGCATAATTTCACAGTGTAAAAAATATATTATTTTTATTTTGCCATGGAGACATCCAGAGGTAGTTGGTTAACACTCTATGGACCCACCATGTGCTTCATTTATTTCTTGTTGAGTGGGGTCCCCTCTCCTTGGGTGATTTAGTCCACTTTTATATTATATTGTTATATTGATCCATGCATTGCATGTTGAGCTCATCTCAACCATTGATTAGACATTTGTATCTTTTAATCTTAGCCACTCATTTGAAGAATGGATAGGATTTTGGTTCTCTCGTTCCTATTTAAAGGAGAGAGCTTCTCATTTGTAAGGGGTCTTTAGCTCTTGGATCTGGATAATAGAAAAACTTTTCTTGTGGATATTTTTGGATCTCCTTTACATCTGGTGTTCTTAGATGGTGATTGGAAAGTCTTTTGTTTTCTAGCACTCGGGAATTTTTTATGAGATCTATATCTTTTTTCGGGAATCTTTGTCTTGTCTATAGGAGGGCGACTTTAGCTTGAGCGTTTTTGCAGGGGGACCTTAATTCGCTTGGATTGTCTTCATTTTTATCAGGGGGTTTTTATTTGTGTCATTGCGATCTATGATTTCTTCTTGCTATTTTTCTTTAGCATCTAGATTTTTTTCTCATGTTGCAGCAAATCTGATATGGTTGACGTTTGTTGTGCAGGAGAGAGGGCGCATTGACTTCTTGGGGCAAAATGTTGGACATAGAACTCGCTCAAAGCTTCTCAATTTGATCGGGATAGCAGGGATCATCATCATCAAGGCATCTACAAGGTTTTCCAGGTAAGATCTACAGGTTAGTCCCTTTCTTCCAAATCTCAATCCATTGGCCTCTTCTTTTCTTCATTTTACACTAAAAATACTATAATAATAAAAACCAAAAAATACTAAAAAACAGACCGTTTGATCTCGAGCCAAACCACTGCTGGGTTTTGTAGATAGGGTCATCCCCTAACCATATCACCCTCAACGCTGATCTGAAAGTGGCTGGTTTTCCCTAGATCTAAGAAACTGACCTTCCAAACCCTAGCGCTATCTGCCATTTTTCTGACTTTTTCTGTGATCTAATTTTTCTGGCAAAATACCCTCTTGGGTTTGTAGATCGGGTCATCCTCTCACCATGTCACCTTCAACGCTAAGCTAGAAGTTGACAGGTTGCCCTAGATTTGAGAAACTAACCTCCCAAACCCTAGCGCTAGCCATCCTGCTGCTGGTTTTTCTCGCGATCTGACCTTTTCGGCCAAATACATTTTTGGGTTTGTAGATCGGGCTATTTTCCAGGTGGGTTTCCTGCAACGCTTGGCAGATAGTTACTCCATTTCCCTTGATCTGACAGGCACCGATCTCCAACCCTAGCGCTACCCCCTCTTTTGGCCTCTTTTTCCTGAAATCTGATTTTTCTTGGTGGCTCGGGTACTGTGACATTGTTATACCATTCCATCGAGTCTATCCATCGGTACTAGATAGCCCTAATCTTGTCCTTGCCCTCCCTGCATTGGTTATGTTTCCCAAGGCAGCAGATATCTTCATATATTGCTAGTCCCCCAACCCCAGATCTAGTATTCACCTTATAGGTCACCTGTGTCCCAACCTTGGATCAAACCTCGCACTTCCAAAGCCCTAATCCAAAGCCCTGGTTTACTTAGTGACACCCTCCATAGATCGAGGGTTTCCATTTACCTTACACCTTACGTACCTCAAGTCTATTTAATCTGATCTAGTGTCTAGGTCTGATCTCTACTATCGAAAGTAGATCCAAGTCTCCCCCTTTGTTGTCTTGGGCTAAGATAACATAAAGCGAAGACTGCCTCAATTGGCGTGACAACCATCCATTTGGGAGTCGAGGCAATCTTGGTTCCACCTCCTTAGTTGCTTGTCCCTCTACCATCCATTCTGGATCCATCTCACATAGGAAACTACAAGGTCGCTGATAACATTATGGCGTCGTTGCGGGGGAGGTAGAGGCCCACCTTGGTTCGACATACCTCACCTCTCCTACGACATTATCCTTTGGTGAACATGACAATTCGTTCACTTGGCGACTCCACAACGCGACTCCGCTGAGAAGCGAACCCATCCCATAAACCATAATGAATTCAGATATATTTATCGGACGCATGAAGGAATTAAATGAAAGCATAAATGAACTTGAAAGGCAAATAGACAAAAGGGATAAATGGAGGTCAGATTCTTGGTGTGAAGATGATCTTGACCATGATTATGGGTATGAATCTAGTTATCACAATCCTTATGATACCCACCAATTCCCTTACCCACACTATAAAGAATGCCTAACCATCTCTAGTGAGCCGATGAGCAAGTATCAAATCCAATCAAAGCCTTATAGCCAAGTAACCAGAGCTGTTCAAAAGCAAGACAACTAGTCTCCTTTTGATTTTTCTGAAATACCGAGGGCACCTCATCCTATGCCAAACGATTACATTAGGAGGCTACCCTGTTTAGTGGAAATAATGATATATCTATTGAAAGTCATTTGGATATTCTCTGGGATTACATGGAAATTAGAAGTGCGGACAATGAAGATGTTTATATGCGAGCCTTAGGAGAATCCTTGCGAGGGGATGTTCAACTATGGTTTGATCATTTAGCACCAGAATCCATCACTGAGTATGACACGTTCACAGATCTGTTATTAGATAAGTGGGGTAGGAACATTGATAATTCTTTAGAGTGTGAATTTAGCAATGATTGTAATCAATATGTTGACAATTTGCTTTCTCAATTGGATCATTCTTCTCCTGAAATGTTCCAAATTATGAGTGTGCCTGCAATCCATAAGAATCTTACAGAGTACTTTGAGAATACTGTTTCAAAACCTAATGTTGAAACTAAGAGGGATATCAATCAAATCATATGAGATACTCTGTTATTATTACCTGAAGCAGTCAGAGAGCAAATCTTGGGTTTAATCCATGGAAGGGAACCTAACAATCACCATCAGGAAACATCTATAGTTGAGCCTTCCATTTGTGAGTCCATTAAAGAGCCTTTAGAAGAGCAACTCCATAGTCATTGCCTAATTGACGATAATTGGAGTCAGTATTCAAACCATCTGAATCTGGGTTCAGACTTTGATGAAATCAATCAAATTTCTATTGAAGAGCAATCTTGTGGTCATATTGTGATTAAAGAGCACGCATGTAAGAGAGATAGGGAAACTAAAACCGAACTTATTGATGCTTTTCCTCATCTCGAGCTTAAAGAAGAACACTCACATGATGATACGGTTGTAAGTGAACTTGATGAAGAACATTACAATGGGGATCCTTTCCCTAATGATATCAATAGAATTCTTCATCAAATCTGTGATCAGGATATGTTGGGTACTGATCTTGTTTCGAATTTTGAAATCATCCCTAGAATTAGATTGAAAGCTTTTGCTTCTCATCAAATTTTGAGATCAATTATTCCAAGTCTGGGAGAAAATTTTCAATCCACCCTCCCGTCCCAACTTTTCGAGTCTTCTTGTATGGGTTTGTCTTTCAATCAAGTTGTTACTTTCGAAATCTTTAATCATGAGTTTAAGCATTATCACGTAATTGGGGAAAAGGCACTTCATGTCTCTTCTCAGTCATCCGTAATAAATTTTTTCAATTGGTAAATCTGTATTATGGATGGATGAAGAAGGTGTATAAAGATCAATTTCATCTTTTCTCCATTTTTAAGCAACAAATGGGCTTGATCTCATTCACCGTTTCATTACATTACAACTTGTCCCCATTTGATTCTCCCATTTCTTCTGGAGTGAATAGAATTGAATGTTCTAGTAGGGTAGAGGAGAAAACAAAGAACTATTTGGAGTGGTTGAGTCATGAATCATATTGTCTTCTTCCATCAAGAAAGAACTTGCATACCTTTTATGATCCTATCAGCATCTTGATGGATGAGTTTTGAGAAAGTCAATCTCATCCCTGGCATGATTTCATTTCTCTTTATCTACATCTCTTTTTGATTTTCAAACAACAAATTATAATGCCTTCAATTTTCATTCACATTACTTACACGCCATCTTCGACTTGTTGTATCATTCACTGTAAAGAAATCTCAATAGATTCATTCAGCAAGTGGTTGCATTGGATTTATGATTTCACCTAACACTTGTCCAAACTGGTAAGGGTAGAGCAGGTAGGACCTGAATAAGCCTTACCCGACAGTAGTATAGCTTAGAGTCTTGCATCTTTGCTTGAAGCTCACCTTTGAAGCTCTTAATATAATTTTGAGCTCTGTTTCTTTTTCCTGCACAATAAAAGAAAATCAAACTTTTCTTAAGAGTTGTGGTTATAGATTAGATTTATTTTCTGCTTTTTCATTTCATGCATTTTATTTTCAGTACTTTACTTTATCGACATACTGTTCTGATGACCAGTCTGTGAGTTTGGTATAGCTCAGGACATTTTGCAGGTAGTCGATGACATTTTGGTAGCGGTTGCAGAGATGGAAGGATTGATCAAGGATGCTAGCAGCAGAGTGCGAGGACTAGAGATTTTGAGGTTCTCAAGCGCTCTTTTCAGCAGAGCACTGGTCCCAACTGGAGCCAGATGTTATCACATATATAGTAGCCGGACTACCATATTCAATTTTTCAGATTTAGTACATTTTTCAGCCAGATCTCCTACATATGAGATGTTGAGATGAGCAGTTTTGATGGATCATTATGTTATCAGTGGACTATCTCCCATGCCAAGACGGAGTCTCAGGACACTCAGATTTGAGGACTGATGTAGCCAGTTAGTCATGTGCAGAGCAGATAGCAGTGCCTAGTTTTGCATCAATGTTTTCTTATTGGATAGATGTTGGTTCAGATGAACTATTTTCATGCTTATGACTCAGTTTATATTATATTGTGTTATGGTTATCATTGCTCTTATACTCATTTTTGTGACATGTGGTAGCATTTAGTGTCATGATCTGGCGGTCATAAATATGTGGAATTGGATGTATTTATATCATGTATTGATGTCCCTAATAAAGTCTGGAAGTTCTTGATCTATACTCATTGGTTTTACCCTCCCTAGGGAGAATAGAGGTAGTCATTCCCACCATACTTTGGCTTGCTAGTGTTGGTTTCATTATTCATTGTCTCCACTCATCCATTACCTTCCTGTTGTGTTTTAGCTCGGCTTACTACTTGATTTGTGGAATAGAGGACCTTTCCCTGCTAGAGCCTTTGTTGGACAAGCCTCCCTGTTTATTTGTGTCTCGACTCTGAGTTTCCTAGGTTGTGTTTGCTTACCTGAAACAAGTAGTGTTGCCATTAATACAATGAATTTGGAGATGAAATGAATATCTTATAAAAATCCCATTCATGAAAAGTAGTGTTTTTAAACATACATGAATGCAAGGCTAGACTAATGAAATTGGCTCTAAAAATTATTGCAATGAAATATCTTAAACATTCATGAAAAGTAGTGTTTTTCAACATACATGAATGTATAAAGCCTCAATAATATAAAGGTCTGTATAAAAAATACATAGACAAAGGCTATGGAAAATCAAATGACCAAAAAAACAATGGTTCCTAAAAGTTCTCTCTAAATATTGCTGGCCTTACTTGTATTGAGTTGGATTGTGAGCATTTGTCAAGGTGAGTAAGCACCTCTGAAGTAGTTCAGCCATTTGTGAGGCACTGCTATCCCCTTTGTTGATTGTTTGTCTAGCATATGGTTATACTGAGTATTCCATTTCCATATCCAAAGTGTCACAGTGTTGAGTTGGTGGTCATCCCTTGTCCTAACCTTGTAAATTTTAGCCTTCACTCTTCACTAGCAAATTGACTACAACTATGAAGTGAGTATAGTCCTGAAAGTATGGTCTGAGTAATAATAAATAAAACTCTATATATGTATTTGGTTGATGTACCGCCAGTGAGGGGATTGCTATTTGTTATGATTGTTACTTGAATGATTTGTAGAGCATGTTTTAGCCTCTTAACACTTGCAGCAGATGCATGATAGCCTGAGTTATATTATTGGTATCTAGTCATTTACAGGTGATTATTTTGTCTATTGGATATTGCAGATGACCAGGCAGAGACCTGGAATGGGTATGAGTATATATCTTAGATGGATTTGGACCCTCTGAGTCCAGTGAGACAACTTGTTGTCAGTTCTAGGCACTTACAGAGATGATTAGGCTCATTTTACTCTTCTGGTGCAGTTTTGCCTCACTGGAAGTCATGTCTGAGAAGGGAGATGATCTTATTGGATCTTCTAGGGTGTTGTATGGGGCATAAGGGGTCCAGCCACTTGATTGTACCATATTACCCCCCTCCCAGAGAGCCTGGTAGGCTCAGTTGGATAATGCAGGCACCCTAGGAGGCTGTTTTTGTAGGGTCACGTTTCTCGAGGCAGATTAAAAAATAATTAAATGGCTACCGAGGAATTCGATTTGGGATAATGTGGCAAGGAAATGGCATGGGATGAGTCATGATGATGAGAGTGATGTTCTCCACACCTTCTCTAGCAGTTGCAGCACTTGATTGGGCCCAAGCCTATTTTTTTCGGGCATTTTATATTATTTTCTGGAGCTTGTGGGAGGGTAACGATTTCCTCAAGGAGGCACAATTTCACAATTTAAAAAAGTATATTATTTTTATTGTGCCATGGGGACACCCAGAGGGAGTTGGTTAACACCCCATGGACCCACCATGTGCTTCATTTATTTCTTGTTGAGTGGGGTCCCCTTTCTTTGGGTGGTTTAGTCCACTTTTATACTATATTGTTATATTGATCCATGCATTGTATTTTGAGCTCATCTCAACCATTGATTAGACATTTGTATCTTTTAATCTTAGCCACTCATTTGAAAAGTGGTTAGGATTTTGGTTCTCTCATTCCTATTTAAAGGAGAGAGCTTCTCATTTGTAAGGGGTCTTTGGCTCTTGGATCTAGATAATAGAAAAAACTTTTCTTGTGGATATTTTTGGATCTCCTTTGCATCTGGTGTTCTTAGATGGTGATTGGAAAGTCTTTTGCTTTCTAGCACTCGGGAAATTTTTATGAGATCTATATCTTTTTTCGGGAATCTTTGTCTTGTCTATAGGAGGGCGACTTTAACTTGGGCGTTTTTGCAGGGGGACCTCAACTCGCTTGGATTGTCTTTGTTTTTATCAGGGGGTTTTTATTAGTGTCATTGCGATCTATGATTTCTTCTTGCTATTTTTCTGTAGCATCTAGCTTTTTTTCTCATGTTGCAGCAAATCTGATATAGTTGACGTTTGTTGTGTAGGAGAGAGGGCGCATTGACTCCTTGGGGCAAAACGTTGGACATAGAACTCACTCAAAGCTTCTCAATTTGATCAGGATAGCAGGGATCATCATCATCAAGGCATCTACAAGGTTTTCCAGGTAAGATCTACAGGTTAGTCCCTTTCTTCTAGATCTCAATCCATTGGCCTCTGCCTTTCTTCATTTTACACTGAAAATTCTATAGTAATAAAAACCAAAAAATACTAAAAAACAGACTGCTTGATCTCGAGCCAAACCACTGCTTGGTTTTGTAGATCGGGTCATCCCCTAACCATATCACCCTCAACGCTGATTTGAAAGTGGCTGGTTTTCCCTAGATCTAAGAAACTGACCTCCCAAACCCTACTGTTATCCACCATTTTTTTGACTTTTTCTGTGATCTGATTTTTTCGGCAAAATGCCTTCTTGGGTTTGTAGATCGGGTCATCCTCTCACCAAATCACCTTCAGCGCTGAGCTAGAAGTTGACAGGTTTCCCTAGATTTGAGAAACTGACCTCACAAACCCTAGCACTAGCCATCCTGTTGCTGGTTTTTCCTGTGATCTGACTTTTCCGGCCAAATACCTTTTTGGGTTTGTAGATCGGGCTATTTCCCAGGTGGGTTTCTTGTAACGTTGGGCAGATAGTTACTCCATTGCCCTAGATCTGACACGCATTGATCTCCAACCCTAGCGCTACCCCTCTTTGGCCTCTTTTTCCTGAAATCTGATTTTTCCTGGAGACTTGGGTACTATGACATTGTTATACCATTCCATTGAGTCCATCCATCGGTACTAGATAACCCCAATCCTGTCCTTGCCCTCCCTGCATTGGTTACGTTTCCCAAGGCAGCGAATATCTTCATCTATTGCTAGTACCCCAACCCCAGCTGTAGTATTCACCTTATAGGTCACCTGTGTCCCAACCTTGGATCGAACCTCACACTTCCAAAGTCCTAATCCAAAGCCCTGGTTTACTTAGTGACACCCTCCATAGATCTAGGGTTTCCATTTACCTTACACCTTATGTACCTCAAGTCTATTTGATCTGATCTGGTGTCTAGGTCTGATCTCTCCTGTCAGTAGTAGATCTGGGTCTCCCCCTTTGTTGTCTTGGGCCAAGATAACATAAAGCGAAGACTGCCTCGATTGGCGTGACAACCATCCATTTGGGAGTTGAGGCAATCTTGGTTCCACCTCCTTAGTTGCTTGTCCCTCTACCATCCATTCTGGATCCATCTCACATAGGCAACTACAAGGTTGGTGATAACAGGTTTGCAGAGAAAAATGAACACTTACCACTGATATCTCGGCTGATAATGAGTCCAGAGATAACTGCATGCATAAGATCTGGATAAGTGGGCTAGTAGTGGTCCTTTCCTCCAGTGTTACTGCCCCGCTGTACCGTAAGCACCCTCCAGACTGAAGGTGATGTTTTTGTAGGAGAGGTCAGATCAGGATGAAACTTTGTGGGATTGTTTGTGTGGTGATGCTGGAGAGATGGACTGTCACATGCGGAGGTTTGGCTGCCTCTAAGAGCCCTAGTGAATTGATCTGTGGTTCTGCTGCTCACTCCCCCCAAGCTCTCTGTTTGTTGATAGCTGCTCTAGATGAGCAAGCTGATGGCAGATAATCTCAGGATGTCGTAGGATGGGCCTGCTGAGAAAGAGGAAGCTAACCTACGGAGGAAAGATTGGGTTTTGTGGTCCTAGCGAATCCTTCTGTGGTTTCCTCGCTACTTCCAGCTGCAAAACGTAGGTCAGTCAATAATCCTTTGGCGTGTGGTGGATCTCCGGACATTGAAGTGTACGATGAATGCTGTGGATAAACCTGGATGGTCTATCCCGAAGAGACTAGGGAAGATATCTCACTGTCGAACCCTCGCTAGCTGAAGACGTCGTCTTTAACCCCAATTGCCGCGGCTGCACACAGTGCTGTTGCTCAAAAGCTCCAAATCAATCAACAATAATCATAGATAACTCCTTTAGTCGCATAACCCTTCTTAAATAGATCTTCATATGCATTTAGGGTTTGCATGTCACTTTTAGGGTTTATGCTTCACTTTTGCATGCATGCAATTCTAATTTGATGTTGACTTTAATACTGACTAAACAAGGCCTGAATGCTCTGCATGCTTTAGGATATGAACTCTGATGGCCTTCTTTTTACACTGATGACTTAATAATACTGAATTGATGTCCCTTTCTGCTCCTAGTGCTATCAGTCCTCAGTTATTCCCTTTTCTTTAAGACCCGCTCAAACCTATGGGAATAAGATAGGTTAACGGGTGTTCTCAGGGTGGTTTAGTTGGAAGGGGACATTACAAATCCAATTCTTTGTTTCTCTCTCGTTCATCCATGGTATCACAGATTGCATTTCAAAGATTCTTATTAAAAAGAACATAGAAACTATCTTTAAACCATATAAGACGCTCAAACAGTTATTTAGGTGTGTTAAAGATAAATCCGACCCATTTCTATCCCAAGGTGTCTACCCAATTCCTTGTTCTTGTGGAAAATCCTATATCGGTTAACCCGGAAGATCCATCCAGACTCGTCTCAAAGAACAATTCGCAGACACCAATCACAATTGCCTTGATAAATCTGCTATAGCGAACATTTGTTTAACACAAAGCACCAAATTTGTTTTGATCAAGCGAAAATTCTTGCCTCCACTTCTCATTACTCCTCTCTATTGGTTAGGGAAACTTTAAAGTCTGAGAAACATCCCTTAAACTTTAATCGCGAAGATGGCTACAAACTAAGCCAATCTTGGAAACCCCTAATCCATTGTCTCAGCCATTAATTCATTGCCTCTTTTCTTGCTAATCCATTTCATTCTATCTAATCCAAACATTCTCTCTCTCCTCTTTTAACCATCCCCTCCCTTTTTCCTTTTGGTTGTTTCATCCTCTTTGCTCTTATCCCCATAGAAGCACAGGTATCCCTCCCAGGGTTTGGAGGGCTCATACCCGAGGTTTCTTTTATCACATATATAGTAGCCAGGCTACCATATTCTATTTTTTCAGATTTCAATGCACTGTTCAGCCAGTTCCCCTACATATGAGATGCTGAGATGAGCATTTATGATGGATCATGATTTGATTGATGGACTACAGTACTCTCCCATGCCATGACTGAGTTTCAAGACACTTCTTATTCCCATAGGTTCGAGCGGGTCTTAAAGAAAACCCGCTCGAACCTGAGGACTATAGTACTCTTCCACAACTTCTCCAGCACTTGCAACACCTGGATAGGCCCACATCTATTTTTCGAGCATTTTATATTATTTTCTGGTGCTTTTGGAGGCTCACGATTTCCTCAAGGAGGCACAATTTCACAGATTAAAAATTATATTATTTTATTGTGCTATGGGGACACCCAGAGGGAGTTAATTAACACTCCAGGGACCCACCATGTGCTTCATTTATTTATTATTGAGTGGGATCCCCTCTCTTTGGGTGATTTAGTCCACTTTTATGTTATATGGTTATATTGATCCATGTATTGTATGTTGAGATCATCTCAACCATTGATTAAATATTTGTATCTTTTAATCTTAGCCACTCATTTGAAAAGTGGTTATGATTTTGGTTCTCTCATTCCTATTTAAAGGAGAGAGCTTCTCATTTGTAAGGGGTCTTTGGCTCTTGGACTTGGATAATAGAAAACTTTTCTTGTGGATATATTTGGATCTCCTTAGCATCTGGTGTTCTTAGATGGTGGTTGGAAAGTCTTTTGCTTCCTAGCATTCGGGAAATTTTTGTGAGATCTATATATTTTTTCGGGAATTTGTCTTGTCTACGGAGGGCGACATTAGCTTGGGTGTTTTTGTAGGGGCTCCTCAACTCGCTTGGATTGGCTTCGCTTGTATCAGGGGGTTTTCATTAGTGTCATTGCGATCTATGATTTCTTGCTATTTTTCTGTAGCATCTCGCTTTTTCTCATGATACAACAAATCTGATATGGTTGACGTTTGTTGTGCAGGAAAGAGGGCACATTTACTTCTTGGAGCAAAACGTTGGACATAGAACTCGCTCAAAGATTCTCAAATTGATCGGGATAGAAGGGATCATCATCATCAAGGAATCTACAAGGTTTTCCAGGTAAGAACCACAGGTTAGTACTGACGTCCAGGATCCTTGTGATCCTCTCTTTCCATGTAGGAAAGTTCTGAGCACCTTGGAGTCTATCCTCAACTCTCAACTGCATGGCCATAGTGAAGTGTACCTGTCAAACCCTAGATCTAGATGTCTAGGTTTGTGTCTTCCTCTAGATCTGTCCCTGATCTATCACTGCTGCTGCAAATCTCTCAGCTTTAGCTCACCAGAGCTCTGATACCATGTAAATTTTCCTTTAATATTCAACTAGGGCTAAATAGTGCATGCAAAATATCTACTGATAACCACACATGAATATCTTTTACAGTATGCAGCGGAATATAAAACTGAGAAATAACTCACAACATCACATCACAATATTGACACTATTATTTTGGGTATGGAAACCCTCGAAAAAACCCAAGATGGGAAAACTGGTGCAACAGTCAGATATAGATTTTATTATGAGAAAATCTGGAACTTTTACAATCACTGCAAATTCACCCAAACTTGGCGAATGTAGTTACATGGCAGAATCACTGGGCAAAACCCCAACTAAACCTCAACATCCTCCTGCGTGAGTGTACGACCCAGCTGTATGAAGCTCGATGATCCTGCTGCTCGCTCCTCCGTCTTCCCAACTAAATCATCTTTCTGACTTTCTCTCCCTATCTGTATCCTGTCTCTGTCGAAATACAAGTGTGTGTGTTCTCTCCACCAATTGATCTCTCTTTTATAACTTTAGGTAAAGCGAAAACCCTAATTTCACTTTCACTTTAACTAGTGGTAAAGCATAAACCCTAATTTCACTTTCACTTTAACTAGTGGTTCACTAAAGTTAATTTAGATCACTTTAATTTATTGTCCAAAGTAAACTTAGGAAAAGTAAATTAAATACAATTGGTTTCCTAATTTAAGTCTTCAGCATGCAAGAACACATGCATGCAGGAAGACCTTCCTTGTTGCTACTAGTTTAACACTAACCATCAAGACGACTACCCCAACTTTGGAGGTATGAGTGAAAAACTCAGAAATTATTAGTCGTTTGTTCAACAACGAATAATTACTGAGGGAAAAAACACTTTGGGCTAGTCGGCTTGATGCCTAAATCTAGGAAGCCGAGCCTTTTATAAAACTTGACCATGCTAGCACATTTTCTACAATTTCCCCAAGTGGGTATGAACATGTGTTACAAACATTTTTGAACAGACTCTCTGAAAAAACCTGGCGGACTTCTGAACTCTGAAGAATGAACAGTTATACTTGTTCCACTTCGGCGACTCGCTTGAAAAATCCACCAAGTACAAATAAGGTGGTAACATTTGGCTCCAACTGCGAGACATGTGCTCGATCTAGTCTTAGGGCAAGGAGAGGATATGAGAACACCAGGATCTCTGGTTTATATAAGCTATAAAAGCATCTCAAGTTGACAAGAAAACCTTAGTAGCACAAGTTTTATATAAAAACCAAATGAATCATAAGTTGCATTTATTCAAGAATGTGGAAAACAAAAACTTAATCGAATAAAAGGTTATTTATTCCTAAGTACAGAAAGGAAATGCGGAAAGTAAATGCTCACTTTAAGGAGCTTATTTTGCTACTCTAAACATATCATAGTCACAATGTTAGTTAAAATGAAAAATCCAATGTAACCACCTTAACATTTGATGAAAATTTAAAATTCTTCCCTTGTGTTTGGTTACCAGCCAAAAAAAGAATATCTTCAATAGAAAATGCAAAGCTGAACAAATATTCAGGAGGGGCGGGTTGGTTGGGAAATCATAGGCATGTAGAACTTCATCAAACTGCTTCCCAAACTGGCACATGCTTCTGCAGGTTTCTTCTATCCAAGCCTGTATAGGGCTAATGTAGATATCTATACGATGAGGCAGATCAACAACTCCATCATACATATCAAAAGGGCTCATCGGCTGATAACTCTCCGTGTAAGCCCTAGGCTACTCCAAATCATGAGGAACCTTCGAATGTGAAGATGTAGGCTCAGATTGACATTCCATCAGCTGAATCGAATTTGACTCTTCAATCCACTGCTTTTCCAGGTCTTCAGTGCTAACACTTGTGTGTGATGTTGAATGATCATATGAGAACTCTACATGGTCCTCTTCCATACCAAGATCTCCAAAGGTCTCCAAATCGACACTCCCTTCTCTCGATATATCAAAAATGGGCTTCTTAATGTATGTCCAATAATCATCATCCATACCTTTGTCAAATATGGGGGAATCCTCATCCATGGCATCACATTCCTGGATACACTCGTCCTCATGTTCACCATATTCTTCTTCAAAATGTTTGGTTTCAAAAATGTTACGAGGGAATGAACTTTCCAAACTCTCATCAGGTCCTAGGAGGACCTTCAATAACATCTTCAATCAAGGGACCTTCATCAATATCTTCAATGGGGTTGCTTGGGATATGTTGCTCAATGGGCTCCTCTAGCTTTTCCACATCTTCATTATTTTCTGTTGATGTGACATGAGGATGGTTTTCAACATCTTCATTATTTTTTGTTGATATGACATGAGGATGGTTTTCAAAAATGTCTTCAGATGAGGTTTCTTCATGAACTTCTTCAATTAGATTGTCACGTACGTGCCCATCTTCAGAATCCTGTCGTGTATTGAGAGAGGCATCATATTCTTTAATAAGTCGCTTAATCTCTTTCTTTCTAAAATAACTTAGAGGGATTTCTACACATTCGACGTTGTCTATGACAACATGAGGAAGCTCCTCAATAGGAGTGTCGTGGACCTCTTCTTGACTTAAATGTTCAAGAAAATAATTCCAAGTCTTCAACACTTTGTATCATGGAAAAAGGTCTGTCACATGTTTCAGTATGATACTTTGTCCCATATAGGTAGAAGGTAAAGACCTTTTCAAGGGATGTTTCCAAATCATTCATACTACCCCTACCATCATGCCACTGCTCTAAAAACATCCGAAGGAAGCTTGGAAAGGAGTTTATACACTTATTAGGAAGGCCCTAATAGAACCAACAACAGGCCTCTCCCTGAAAAGTACTAGCAAACATTTCCATCATATTGTCCTCATAAAGAACATTGGAGTCAACCATCATTTGAAGGAAAGACTTGACATGCTAGATGGCTGAATCACCATAATTTCCATGGAAGAATGGAAGCCATTTATATATATCCCCCACACCATGACCAAAGTTAGAAAAACCTTGGATGTTTGAGAAATCGATGGGATGAAAAAATTTGACTATCTGAGCACCACATTGCTCTCTCAGTTCATCCATATCAGAAATCAACAATGTGCATTTAATATAACCATGGAACGTTGTGCTGAACGGGTGTAGTTGTTAACTGATGAGCTTCAGAAAAGTCTCAATGTGTCGCATGTGCTCATCTACACACAACAAATCTTTACAATTTGTTTTGAGATAATAGGGTTTTATTCCTTCAATGGAGTCGCCAAGTGAGAAGAAAAATATGCATTTAAACACTCTCACAAAAAATAAGTTTTTGCTTTTCTTTGTAAATTTATAAGAGAAAAAAGGTTAGTGGAGTTGCCAGATGAAAAGTAAAGATCTACTCTAAACATTTATCAAACAAAGAAAAACAAAAAAAAAGAAAACAAAGTCGTATTCCAGGAATGGAAAGATTTATCCTCGGCAATGACGCCAAAATGTTGCCACCTAATTCGCACCTCGGGTAACGTGGCATAAATCTTCAAGCCACTAGGTGTGACCTTGGGGGCAAGCTCAAGCCAAGTGTTGTCACCTGATACTCAGCTCCTCCGTCTAGGCCAACTCCTAGTGAAGCCAAGAGTGGTGGACCCTAATGAAAATAAATCTAAGGATGTTTCTAACTATGAAAGCTGGAAACACAGGTTTTCTATGAGTTTTAGTATGTGAAATGAAATTAGAGATTACCAATCATTGCAAATAGAATTTACTTAAGCAACCCTTAGTAAAAAATAGATGCACAATATTCAACACACATTTGTGGAGTTAACTTATTTATGCAAAACAAAATAGAATAGATCAGTGCCATAATGAAAAGAATGCTTTGCAAACTGTGGGTTGCTACTGTAGTCTCATTGAAAGTATTGCAGTGTCTCGATTCATAAATTTTAGATTATTAAATGAATTGATTAAGGAGTGCGTAAATTCTTGGTTGGTTTTATTAATATGGAAATGATATGGATTATTAGCAAGGAGGGGGGATTCCCTATATACCACGAAGGTACAGGGAATATGTCCAGACTCACATAGTGTGGTAGCACACGAGGAAATGTAGGCTGAATGGAGTCACGAGGGGATGTTCAACACTACACAAACAAGGATGTAGCCTAACGGGGCCCCGCTATCACTTTTCATTAGTTCCCGCTTCCTTTGTACAATTCCTCCACACATAGCAAAATGCAATGTTGGATTTTCGTTGTTCAAGGAAATTAATTAAAAAGTAGAGTAATTACTAGTCACCTAAACGCTTTTCTAATACTATCAACTGATCAAACAAAGCTGCAGTGGAAGTAGAGCATACGAGGATGAAGGCCTTGTAAATTTTAAACGTTTTTTAACAAAGTTTTATGATTAAAAAGAATAAATCCCAAGAGCCTTGTTATCACCAACCTTGTAGTTGCCTATGTGAGGTGGATCCAGGATGGATGGTAGAGGGACAAGCAACTAAGGAGGTGGAACCAAGATTGCCTAGACTCCCAAATGGATGGTTGTCACGTCAATCAAGGCAACCTTCACTTTATGTTATTTAAGCCCAAGACAACAAAGGGGAAGACCCAGATCTGCTCCCGATAGGAGAGATCAGACCTAGACACCATATCAGATTAATTAGACTTGAGGTACGTAAGGTGTAAGGTAATTGGAGACCTTAGATCTATGGAAGGTGTCACTAAGTGTGCTAGGGCTTTGGATAAGGAGTTTAAACAAATGAGGGTTGATCCAAAGTGGAACACAGGTGACCTATGGGGCAAATATCAGATCTAGGTTTGAGGTACTAGCAATTGGTGAAGATATCCGCTGCCTTAAGAAACGTGACCAATGCAGGGAGGGCAAGGACAGTGTTGGGGCTATCTAGTACTGACCGATAGACTCGATGATAGATGTGATATCATCAGAGATCCCGAGTCATCAGGGAAAAATCAGTTTGCAAGGAAAAAGACAAAAGAGGGGCTAGCGCTAGGGTTGGAGATCAGTGCCTGTTGGACCATTCGTAATGGAGTCAATATCTACCCACCGTTGGAGTGAACCCATCTGGGAAATGCCCTGATCTATGGATCCAGAAAACCATTTGGTCGGAAAATTCAGTCTACAGGGGAAAACAACAGTAAGGTGGCTAGCGCTAGGGTTTGGAGAGGCAGATCCTCAGATCTATGACAATTCAGAGACCATCAGCTCAACATTGGAGGGGAAATGGGATGGGGATGACCTGATCTACAAACCCAAGTTGGAAAAATGTTGGAAAAATCAAATCTAGGAAAAAGTCAGAAAAATGATGAGAAATGCTAGGATCCCGGAAGACAGTTTCTCAGGTCTAGGGCCACCTGTCGGCCTCTAGCTCAGAGTTGGAGGTGATTTGGAGTGAGGACGACCCGATCTACAAACCCAAGTTGTTATTTTCCCGGAAAAATCAGATATTGGAAAAAGTCAAAAATTCAGTATTCAGTGAGGGGCGTTAGGGTTTGAGAAGGCAATTTCTCAGATCTAGGGAAAACCAGGCCAAACCAGCTCAGCGTTAGGGGTGAATTGGTGATAGGGAGGCCCGATCTACAAAACCCAGCAGTGGTTTTTCCAGAGATCGAGCAGTTTATTTTTTAGTATTTTTGGTTTTTTATTATTTATGGATTTTTCAGAAAAATGAAGAAAAACATGTGTCAATGGGTTGAGATCCGAAAGAAAAGAACTAACCTATAGATCTTAACTGGAAAACCTTGTAGATGCCTTGATGATGATGATCCCTGCTATCCCGATCAATTTGAGAAGCTTTGAGGAATTTCTATCAGTGAAGCACCACTCGGCTAGTACTCGCGAGTGGCGCCGAGTCGGTTGCTGGAATGAGTAATCGGAGCGGACTCGTCCCCTAAACTCGCCACCCGGTAAAAACTCGACATAACTGCGGTTACTTGCCGGACTCGGAAAACTCGCCGGAAAACCCGCGCAGACTTAGCCGGAAAAAAGAACCGGGAATTTTCAACACGATTTTTTTGAAGGGAGAGTGACTCGACGAAGCCATAAAATTAAGCACGTTGGTATAGTTTCACTCATCCACCATTTTTGTTTTCCATTCATTCTTTCGCCTTCTATCGTTTTCTGAATGTGGAGTGAAGTCGCACTGTCGGATTCGGTTTTGCTAAGTATCTTTCGTTTTTTCACGTGGAGGCTCTTTCGTTTTCTCACTAGTGTAGTCTCATTCGTGGGAGGGCGAATCGCTGGTGGGAGGGCAGAATCACTGGTGCAGTCTCATTCGTTGTTGGCATTTGCTAAGTCTTCGTTTTTGCTGAGTCTGAACTTTGAAGGATGGTCGTCTATTTCCTTTTCGTTTTTGTGAAACTCTTTTAATATAATGTAAATTTTATTATAATTATAGTTTATAACATTTTTTAACATTACACAATTGGTAAATAATATGTAATTTAACTTTTTATTTATATTATAATATCATTAATTAAATTAAATTAAATGTAAAATCTAATATAATACTAATATATTATAATTGTAATATAGAGATTAAAATATAAATAAAATGTTAATTAAATTTATTTATAATATATTAAAATGTTAATTAACTTTAATTATAATATTTTAATTATAATATATTAACTTTAACTTTAATAAAATGTATATTAACTTTAACTTTTCATTATAATATATTAACATTAACTTTAACTTTTAACTATAATATAAAATATAGTGGATTAACTTTAACTTTAACTTTATATTTTAATTATAATATATTAATTTTAAAATCAAATGTATTTTAACTTTAATTATAATATATTGAAATGTTAATTAGCTTTAATTATAATATATTAATATATATTTTAATTATAATATATTAACATTTTATTTATGAATTTTACATGTATTAACCTTTTATTTATATTTTAACATGTATATTACAATTATAATATATTAGTATTATATTAGGTTTTGAATTTAATTTTATTAGAAGTTAATTAAATTAATGATAGTCAAACTTAATTTAAGAACAAATCTCAATAAGAAATTTCAACTCTGATTGCCATTAACTTCTTTTGTGCCCAAAATTTAGTGTATTTTAAGTTTTTTCCAATTTGCCGAGTCTGGCCGAGTCTGTCCCGAGTCTTTCTCGAGTCGACGAGTCACATGCCAGCCGAGTCTTTGCCGAGTCCGAGTCATGCAACATTGATTTCTATGTCCAACGTTTTGCCCCAAGGAGTCAATGTGCCCTCTCTCCTGCACAACAAACGTCAACCATATCAGATTTGTTTCCGCATGAGAAAAAAGCTAAATGCTACGGAAAAATAGCAAGAGAAAATCATAGATCGCAATGACACTAAGGAAAACCCCTGATAAAAAACGAAGACAATCCAAGCGAGTTGAGGTCCCCCCTCAAAAATGCCCAAGTTGAAGTCGCCCTCCTGTAGACAAGACAAAGATTCCCAAAAATATATAGATCTTGCAACAATTTCTCGAATGCTAGGAAGCAAAAGACTTTCCAATCACTATCTAAGAACACCAGATGCAAAGGAGATCCAAAAAATATCCACAAGAAAGTTTTTCTATTAATCAAATCCAAGAGCCAAAGACCCCTTACAAATGAGAAGCTCTCTCCTTTAAATAGAAGTGAGAGAACCAAAATCCTAACCACTTTCAAAACGAGTGGCTAAGATTAAAAGATATAAGTGTTCTAATCAATGGTTGAGATGAGCTCAACATACAATACATGGATTAATATAACCATAAAGTGCCAAAGTGGACTAGATCACCCATAAAGAGGGTACCCCATTCAAAAAGAAATAAATGAAGCACATGGTGTGTCCATGGAGTGTTAACTAATTCCCTTTGGGTGCCCCATGGCACAATAAAATAAAATAATATTTTAATTTTTTGACTTTGTGCCTCCTAAAGGAAATCGTGAGCCTGCCAAAAGCTCCAGAAAATAATATAAAAATGCCCGAAAAATAGGTGTGGGCCTGATCAGGTGCTGCAACTGCTAGAGAAGGTGCGGATGACATCACTCTCATCATCATGACTCATCCCATGTCATTTCCTTGCCTCAGTAGCCCAAATCGATTTCTTCAATAGCCATTTAATCATTTTTTAATTTGCCTCGGGAAATGTGAACTTGCCAAAACAACCTCCTAGGGTGCCTTCGTTGTCCAACTGAGCCCACCAGGCTCCCTGGGATGGGGGTACTATGGTACAATCAAGTGGCTGCACCCCCTATGCCCCATACAACGCCCTAGGAGATCCAATAAAAACATCTCCCTGCTCAGACACATCATCCTGTGGAGCAAAACTGCACCAGAAGGGTAAAATGAGCCTGACCATCTCTGCAAGTGCCCATAAATGAAAATAAGCTATCTCGCTAGACTCAAAGAGTCCAAATCCATCTAGGGTGTATACTCATACCCTTTCCAAGTCTCTACCTGATCAACAACAATATCCGATAGACAATATAATCACCTATAAATGACCATATACCAATAATATAACTCAGACTATCATCCATTTGCTACAATTGTTACACGGCTAAGACATGCTCTACAAATCATTTAAGTAACAATCATAACAAGTAGCAGTCACCTCATCGGCGATACATCAACCAAATACATATATAGGGTTTTATTTATTATTACTTAGACCAGACTTTCAGGACTATACTCACTTCATAGTTGTAGTCAATTTGCTAGTGAAGGGTGAAGGCTGAAATTGACAAGGCTAGGGCAAAGGATGACTACTAACTTAACATCATGACACTTTGGATATGGAAAGGGAATACTCACTATAACCAAATGCCGAACAAACAACAACACAGGTAATGGCAGTGCCTCACAAATGGTTGAGTTGTTCAGAGAGTGCTTATTCATCTTAGGCATCATGTCTACATCAAGTTTGATCCAGGTTCGTTGAACCATCAATTCTATTTCCATGGCCTTTTTGGCCTATATGACCCTTTGGGGCTTCACCAGTGCTTAAAAGCACAACTAATCGCAGCTTTCATCCAGGACATATTCAAATTTATAAGGTCAACAATATTTGGATATAGCATATATTTAACCATTGCTTTTGGGACCTTTTCTTATACCCTTCACGTGGTATTTTTAGCATTTCATTGCTCTTGCCCTTTGCTCACATATGTTAAGAAACATAGTTTAGAATTTACATTTTCCATGGGTGCATATATAAATATTTCCAATACAAGTAGTACATGAGCTTTCAGTTTAAGCCAACAACATTTCAAGTGACCAGGGGGAGTTCTGCACAGTGCCAAACATCAGGACAACCGACCAGAATGATTTAGGCATACAATCCAACTTACCAAAGGGAAGTTCTGTCACCAACTCAGAGCCGAGACATAGTATAAACAGGGAGGTTTGTCCAACAAAGGTTCTAGCGGGGAAAGGTCCTCCATGCCACAAGTCAAGTAGTAAGTCGGGTTAAAACAAAACTGGAAGGTAATGGATGGGTGGAGACAGTGAAAGATGAAGCCAACACTAGCAAGCCAAAGAAATGGTGGGAATGACTACCTCTATTCTCCCTAAGGAGGGCAACACCAATGAGTATAGATCAGGAACTTCCAAGTCTAAATAGGGGCATCAATACATAATACAAATACATCCAAGTCCATATATTTATGACCGCCAGATCATGACACTAAATGCTAGTATATGTCACAAAAATGAGTATAAGAGCAATGATAACCATAACACAATATAATAAATGTTGAGTCATAACCATGCAAATAATGCATCTGAACTATCATCTATCCAATGAGAAAACACTAAAACCAATCTGGGCATCACCAATTGCTCTGCAAATGACTAAATGGCTAGATCAGTCCTCGAATCTGAGTGTCCTGAGACTCAGTCCTGACATGGGAGAGTATAATAGTCCACTAACAAAATAATGGTCCGTCAAAACTGCTCATCTGAGCATCTCATATGTAAGAGATCTGGCTGAAAAATGTACTGTATTTGAACAATAGAATATGGTAGCCTGGCTACTATGTATGTGATAACAAGCCTCTTTCTAGATTCAGTACTCGGGCAAGCCCTTATCCATGAACCTGTACTCGGGAAAGCAAGGGAGTTTATTTTCAATTCAACAGTGCATAAAAATTAAAGTTCTCTAATTACTACACTGCTCAAATCTTTTCCCTTTCAGTACTTCGGTATAGTGCAGTGGGTAAGTTTTTCAGATTACTTTGTAAATAAAAACTTAAATAAACATTGAAATAGTCAAAAGAAAGCAACAAACTACACTAACAACATAAAAACCATGAAAATGGACACCGATGCGAATCTCCCTAGAGGGGATGGGGACTGGGCTCTAATGAGCCTACTCAAGCCTTATTTGTTTTTTACAACATAGAAGAAATGCACTTTGGTCCTTATATTTTGGATCCAAAAGCTTACAACTTATTGGAAAATTAACTTTTTATGCAAGGGGGATCTCCGTGGGTCTTCCTTTTGCTCAATTTTGTGAAAATTCGCCAGAGTTTCCTCCTCTTTTATTGTAAACCTCTTTGAAATGTAGATCTAAGCAAAGTAATTGTAACCATAGTGAACTTGAAAGTTTTAGATCAAGGAGTGATAGAACCAGATGGAGCAAGAAATAGAAAGGGGATGGTGACGCCTCCTTTGGTGAGAACATAGGGATGATATTTCTTGTTCAAAATTACTAGAGAAGACAGAGAGCCCACTCGCTCATCAGATGCTCCAACTTAGATTTCCTGTAACAAACACTCAACAATTGCAAAGAGGATTAAAAGCACCTGTGTGAAATGATAAGAAGACAAGCAACATTATAGATCCATACAAGAAATCATATAAAACTTGGTAATCTAATATATTTCACAATAGAAGTAACCTAAGAAGAATCACTTCCTATTCTTACCGAAATGTAAATTTCTTTATCAAGACAAGTAATCCCAACAAATGCAAATATGAAAGAACTAATACAGGTTACCTTAATGATTTATACCAAAGACAACATTAGCCAAACATTCATGGATCCCACACTGAAATTGCATCCAAAGCCTTTTTTTAATTCACAAATATTCAAAAAAATATTAAAATGTATGCCAGCAGCGGCTCAACCTTATGATCATTAACAATGGAGAAGTGACCTGCTTAAATACGAAAAGAAAAACCCAGGGGAGCACCACCAACACTGAAGATCAAGTTCAGTTCAGTTGAGTAATCTGAGGAATTGGAGGAGGTGGTGCCACCTCAAATGAGGTAGTCGACCTCACTCCACTTACCAAAGACAACTCACCAAAACGCATGTGCCTTAATACCTCACGCTAATGAAGTCGTACAACTTTGATGACATGAGATCCAAAGCTTTGGTAAATAATATATGGTATATACTCCAAGTAATAAGAGATTTATTAAATGATGATTCAACTTGTTGTCGCCTAATTTGCACCTCGGGTAACGTGGCAAAAATCTTCAAGCCACTGGGTGCAACCTTGGGGGAAAGCTCGAGCGTAGTGCTGTCACTTGATACTCGGCTCCTCCGTCTAGTCCAACTCCTAGTGAAGCCAAGGTGGGTGGACCCTAATAAAGAAAAGTCTAAGGTTGTTTCTAAATACAAATGCAAGAAACACATATTTTCTAGGAGTTTTAATGTGAAATGGATGAAATTAAAGACTACAAATTACTGAAAACAAAATTTACTCTAGCAACACTTCAATTCAAATTACATGCACAATATTCAATGACACATTGTGAAATTAATTTATGCAAGACATAACATGATAGATCAGTGCCATAATAAAAGAATGCTTTGCAAATATGGGTTGCTGGTGTAGTCTCAGTGAAAGTATTGCAGTGTCTTGGTTGGTAAATTTTAGATTATTAAATGAATTGATTAAGGAATGGGTAAATTCTCGGTAAGTTTTATCAATGTGGTAATGATCTGGACTAACTTAGGGGAGGGGAACTCTCGATATGCTCGAAGGTACGAGGAATATGTCCAAAACCTTTATCCAATGCGACTCTCCCTAAGGAATATGTGGCTTGGTTGGAGTCTCTGAGACGTGTTCAACACTACACCAACAAGGGTGTAGCCTAATGGTGTCTCGAGGTCACTGACCAATTGTTCCCGCTTCCTTTGTGGATTTTGCCACCGCAACGAATCAATTTGAGGCGTTGGATTTTCGCTTGGGGAGATTAATTTGGGAGTGGAAACTAATTAAGCTAGTCACCTGAATCCCTTTTTGATACTACCAACCGATCAGATGAAGTTGCAGTGGAAGTAGAAGGCCTTTGTAAGTTTTAAGTGTTTTTTGAGCAAAGTTTTCTGATTTAGAAAAGGTAAATCCCAGGAGTCTCTTTCCAGATTCAGTACTCAGACAAGCTCTTATCCATGAATATGGACTCGGGAAAGCGAGGGGGTTTATTTTAAACTCAACAGTGCATAAAAAAATTGAAGTTTTTTAATTTCTACACTGCTCAAATCTTTTCCCTTATGGTACTTCGGTATAGCGTAGTGGATAAGTATTCAAATTACTTTTTATAAACTTGAATAAAATAATGAAATAGCGAAAGAAAGAAAGAAAACAACAAATCTACACTAGCAACATTCAAACATCAAAATGATACCGACGCAAATCCTCCCAGGGGGGATGGGGAGTGGGCTCTGATGAGCCTACTCAAACCTTATTACAATCTTACAACCATGAAATAAAAGTGCACTTTGGTCCTTATACTTGGATCCAAAGGCTTACAACTTGTGAAAGAATCAATTTTTATACCAAGGTAAGCTTCGTTTGTCTTCTTTTTCCTGATTTTTTGCGAAAATTTGCCAGAGTTTCCTCTTCTTTTATTGTAAACCTGCAAAAAACAGCGATGAAAGAATGTGAAAGACACCCAAGGACACTTTAATGGTACCTTGGGAAAATCTACAAAAACGTCTAAAAAAAGTTCCAAGTAAAACTAGCTGAAAATGACTAAGTAAGGCAAACTAGGAAGCTTGTCTTCTTGGGATCTTTGCTTGTCTTCTTGAAAAGATTTGGCAAACAAATATCAAGCACTATATGCCAAATATGAATCTTTAAAATCTTGAATCAAACTACCCTTACTTAACTTTAGATTTTACTTGAAAAAATAGACTTAGTAAAAACGATAGATCAACTCTAACCAGATCTAGACTTTGAGATTTTAATTGTAAACTACATAGATCTAGCCAGCTACTCATATCTACTTATATTATTGCATGAAATCTGAAATAAAAAAAATCGAACCAGTAACCAGGCATATCAAACTTTAGATGATGAGAAGGGTGAAGACAAACAACCGTTGAAATTGGGCAATGGGGTCCTCAAAGTGTGGATCAGAGGGACTAGTCCTTCTTAGAAATATGTTTGAAGATGTGAGGATGTCGACATGCTCAACACGCTCTCCAAACTAGAGATCTTGCATTCTCACAACACTTGCACAACAAAGGATTAGAAGCACCTGGTGTAAACTACAATAGAAACTTTAGAAAACATGCATTTCTCATCAAATAAACATGTCCGTCTAATATCTCTAATGCAACTTAACAGAAAAGTAATTGATGAAACAATCACACTACTCTACCTTACTAAGAAATACTTCTGCTTCAAAATCCAGATAAATAACCAAATATTTTATAGTGTAAGCATGTAAACAATACAGTTATACCTCATTAGATCATAAAGACATTATCATCCACACACGAGAGATCCACACACCGATTTTCCTCCAAAGCCTTTATTCATTCATTGAAAAATACTTCACAATAGTTACAATGCAATTTAGCATAGGTTCCACCTTCCCATGATTACAATGGAGAAGTGACCTGCTTAAATAGAAAAAGAGAGACCTAGGGGGGCCTCACCAACACTGAAGATCAACCTTGAGTGTAACTGAGTTGAACTGAGCTTAGACTGAGTTGAACAGAGGAGGTGATTGACACCTCTTTCACCAAAATCCTCCAACAAATAAAAAAATGCCAGCACATACCAACCACTCACCAACACTGAAGATGGGGTCACCCTCTCCCCTCATGTGAGTGTACGGCTCCTCCACACGTGAGAAAATCTCACCAAGCAAATATTCGCTTGATCCAAAATAGTCACATGGTATGCCAAATATTTAAACACTATTTAAAGCTTGATGTAATAAATGTGAAGGGGGTCCACTCCATCATAGTAGCGTAACCCACAGCATGCTCACGAATCCACTAAACCTGACGTCACCACCAATTCGTACGGTCCACATGGCATGAGCTCCACCAATGGTAAATATTACATGGTATAAAATAATACATGATGATGTCATCTGAGATGAGTCATATCATCATTCGCTAAAACAAAGGTGTGGGCTCACTTTGAGTTTTGAAAAATTCGCATGGAACAAAGCGTGAGTATAAACCATGGTATAAAATGGTAAGTGAACATGCCATTTAAAGTGACGTTTCTTCCTTAAGAAGAACTCACCCACATGGGACCACCATGCCACATCATCTTTTAACCATTAAAATAATCACCCCTTTTGACTTTTCACTATTTTGTCTTTTGTCAAAATGATGTATCTTTAGCATTTAAGTGCTAGTTTGATGCTTTGTTAGCCAAATAATTCCTTCCGAGGTGCTTCAGCTGCTCGAAACATAGTGAAAGTGGCCACCGGGGTAAAGATGCCGCTTTGAGTGTGAAAACAAGCATCCCCACGCCAAAAACAGACTCCGGACCCACCAATTACTACATTTTGAAGTTTTTTAATTAAACCATTAAAAAATGGCTTAAAAAACGGAAAAAAAAAATATTTTTTTCAGAATTAGACGAAACTCTAGGGGGACCTAGTACATGTCCATATGACTCAATATGAATGCCTAGTATGTTTAAAAACACTGACATAGAGGCTCTAATAACCTCCTAAAGCCTAACCACCAAGACGACTACCACAACTTTGGAGGTGTGAGTGAAAAACTCAGAAATTATTAGTCGTTTGTTCAACAACCAATAATAACCAAGGAAAAAAACACTCTGGGTAGTCGGCTTGATGCTTAAGTTTGGGAAGCTGAGCCTTTTATAAAAATTTATCATGCTAGAGCATTTTAACAATTTCCCCAAGGGGGTATGAATATGTGTTACAAATTTTTTTTGAACAGACTCCCAGAAAATGCCTGGCAGACTTTTGAACTCTAAAGAATGAACAAGTATACTTGTTCCACTTCACCGACTCGCTTGAAGAATCCACCAAGTACAACTTAGGTGGTAACACAACTCTCAACACCCATTCGCTAGTCAAGAGCGTGGGCCACACTTGAGCTATGATGCAACAATCCATACGCTACCACATCCGTATAGATTCAATGACGTGATCCATGGGTTAAACCAAATTCTAAAAATGGTGAATAATATGTGGTATATCACACCAATAACATACAATGATGTCACTATCCCACCCACTTGCTAATACAAAGCGTGGTCCATACCTCCAACTTTGAAACATTCGTGAGCTTTTAAACTTTGCTTAAAAGGTAATGAAACATGTTTTAAAAATGACGTTTCTTTCTTAAGATGAACTTGCCCTCATAGGGACCCCCATGCCATGTCACCTTTAACCATTAAAATAATCACTTTTTGACTTTTCCACTATTTTAACTTATGCCAAAATGATGCACTTTTAGCATTAAAATGCCATTTTGATGCTTCGATAGCTGAATAATGCTCCACAGGATGTTTTAGCCGCCTGAAACACATGAAAAGTGGGTCCCGGGGTAAAGAGTATGCTTTGCATTAAAACGAGCATCCCACGCCAAATTCGGACTCCGGACCCATCAATTATTACATTTTAAAGTTTTTCAATTAAACCATTAAAAATGGTTTAAAAAACGGGAAAAAAAAAATAATTTTCTTGGAATCAAACGAAACTGTAGGGGGACATAACACATGTCCATACGACTTAATACGAATGCCTAACATGTTTATAAACACTAACGCAGAGGCTCTAATAACCTCCTTAGGCCTAACCACCAAGACGATTATCCCAACTTTGGAGGTGTGAGTGAAAAACTCAGAAATTATTAGTCGTTTGTTCAACAATCGATAATTATTGAGGGAAAAAACACTCTGGGCTAGTTGTCTTGATGCCTAAGTTTAGGATGCCGATCATTTTATAAAAATTGACCATGCTAGCACATTTTTTACAAATTCCCCAAGGGGGTATGAACATTTGTTACAAATATTTTTGAACATAATCTTTGAAAAAGCCCGGCAGACTTATGAACTCTGAAGAATGAACAAGTATACTTGTTCCACTTCGTCGGCTCGCTTGAAAAATCCACCAAGTACAACTTAGGTGGTAACATCTAGCTCCAACTGCAGGACATGTGCTCGATCTAGTCTTAGGGCAAGGAGAGGATATGGGAACACCAAAATCTCTGGTTTATATAACATGTAAAAACATCTCAACCTGACATGAAAACCTTAGTAGCACAAGTTTTATATAAAAACCAAATGAATCATAAGTTGCATTTATTCAAGACTGTGGAAAATAAAAGGTTATTTATTCCGAAGTACAGAAAGGAAATGCAGAAAGTAAAAGCTCACTTTAAGGAGCTTATTTTCCTACTCTAAACATATCATAATCATAGAGTGTGCTTGATGTATGGCAGCCATCTCCTCTGGACTGATCAATTCATCCAAGTTCAACTGTACAGATTTTTTCATCCATACCTGGGAGTGCCCTTTATTTTTTAGCACTTGTCCTTTGAGCTTCAATTCTTCCTGCATTATTTCCTTTAATTGATTCATTGACTTTCCTTGTAGTTGTGTATGGGAAATTTCTCATTGACTGTCTTCTTGAATACCAAAAATCTTGGGCTTTGTGACCAAAACCACTGCAGTAGTAGCATCTCATAGTCTGGCAATATGTAGCAATGGGACCGACATGATTACATGTCCAACATCTAACTGTATTGTTGAGATTTCTAACACTTCTTTTTGCATATAATCTGCAATCCAAGGATTTGTGGCCATCTCAAGCTTTTGACATGTCTTCTCTTTCTCATCCAGCTGATTTTTCAAGACTTCCTCTAAACTTTTGGCTTCCTCAAGTTGAGTCTTCAAGCTCATATTAACTGCTCTTGTTTCTTCAAGCTCTTATGTATTTTGCTAAGCTTGTCACTTGGCCCTTTCTGTTCTTCTACTTGACTGATCGATTCATTCTTTAGTCTTTCAATCTCATTTTCTATCTCTTCTAGTTGATCCAATAAATCTGTCTTCTTGTGATTGAGTTTCTTGATTAGATCCATAGTCTTCTTTTGGTACTTTTCAAAGGACCCCAAAATCTTCTTTTTAAGCTTCAAATTGTACTTGAGATCAATATCCATTAAAAGATGTGCTAAGAAATCATCATTTGCAAGATCATTTACAATGTCATCACAATCAATGCTACTGCAATCAGAAAGATCCTTACCTTCACTCATTTCTGATGCTTGCACTTCCTCTTGCTTTATATCTTCAATGGGCTTGAATTTTGTTTCCTGCTCAGCTTTCTTTATGTCTTGCCTTTGTCTTTGATATTCACTTTCCAATTTCAACCATAGACCCCTGGTAGAAGTATATTCCCCAACATTTCCTTTTACAGAACTTGGAAGTCCATCCAATATAAATTTCAAGGTTGTTGCATTGTTCTTCTTTTCTTCCTTTTGTGCAGCTGACATGGATTTCTTGCTGGAAGTGGTTGATGCATTGACGACAATCTCCCAAACACCAAATCTCTTCAAGTACCCTTTCATTTTAGCTCTCCATCCAAAATAATATGTCTCATCAAATAAAGGCACATCATTATCAGAAAACTTTGCTTTTTCATCCATAGTGTGTCACTAGTCTCCTTCAAGCCGATAACGCTTGTGGTGAAGGCTTGCTCTGATACCAATTGTTGAGCTCACTAGGCTGAGAGGGGGGGGGGNTCATTACATCATACAATTGAGTAGATCATCATCAATTATCAACCATACTAAATCATAAACAAGTTGTTGCCGCCTAAAACACACTTGACCATGGAAAATTCTTCCAACCACTAGGTGTGTTCCTGAGGGAAACTGTGAGTTTAGAACCCAATGTCACCTCGATTCCTGACTCCTCCATTTAGACTCAAGTCCTAGAAAGGTCAAGGGGGCTAGTCCCTATTTACTATGTTTCAAAGGTCGTGTTTTAGGAGTTAAAAGATGATTAGATTAATTTAAACTTTTTGGCAATCAATCATGTAAAAATGCAATAATTTAAAATGACAGGCAAACTTTGCTTTGGAATTTTAACTAAATAAATTTGTAAGAATGAATAATGATCAATTGCTTGCTAAACTAGAGCCTATTTCGCTATGGCTATGGAGTCACAAATAAACTAAATTAAACATGGCAAAGTTACTAGATACATAAATCGATTTGAAGTATTCACAATCTACAATAACTGACCATCAAATTAAATTACTGAAAATACACTAAGCAAATAAAACCAATGCTAAGTGAAACTTGCTTGCAAACAGCCTCACATCATACAAAGGATGAGTGCTTGTCTTTTGGCAACTTGCTAACTTTACTTTAATTTGCAACAGTGTCTAAAGACACTTTGTTTTACTAGCTTGGCATCCATTTAGAATAAGCATTTAAGTTTCGATGCCTTAGTGTCTAAAGACACTTTTGGTAAGACTGCTTGTGTTCAAGACCTAGATGAAAACCATCTCTGTGATAAGAATCACATAAACCAGACACAATTTAAACATGGAGACCTAGTCCAACACAGAGGTGAAGGTGGGGGAAATCCTAGATGTCACTAGTAAAGTTACGGGTCAGGCCTAAACAAAAGAATGGAAGGAAATGGATGGATGAAGACAGTGAAGATGGTGCCAAGTCTAGCAAGTTGTGTCGTGTCCCCTAAAGGAAATGACCAAATCCACAAAGGGCATGACCAATGAGTATACAAAGGAATCACTTGGACATAACAACTAGATCATTTATACTTTAGATTCTAGTAAGACCAATATAAAGTATCACCAACATACAACCCCTATCAACTGAGTCTCACTACTAAAATATGCAACAGAGCAAAATCAAAATCCATATCTACAAATCCATAATGTCACCTCGGTCATATACTTGCATCCGATTTGAACAATCTGTAAGGCACTGAAACACCGCTACTGCTGTACATCATGGGCACTGTCATACACTCTGCTCTGGGTCATGAAAATGGCTAACTCAGTCACCGAATTTGAGGTCATGAGGGCCAGTGATGGCATAGAACTGGTCAATCTGGATGCTCTGGATTTGCTAAAAGTGGGAGATCATCAACTGGTGGCTCATCATCTGTTGATCTCGAAGTAAAGGATTGGCTCAACGAAATGCTTAGGACTGCATAGGAACAATGGTAGCACAACTACTATGTATGTGACAACATCTGGCTCCAACTAGGACAGGTGCTTTAAGGGAGAGAGCGCATGAGAACCTCAAAAATATCTGGTCCATAGCAACGCTCATCCATCATCGAACATGCACCCGATCATCTGCTCCATATTCAACAAAACTTGTTCCTGCACATCATGGAAATAGAACTACTGAGCAGGACATGTGGCATAAAATAAAATAAAATGCTGAAACTAACATGATGGAAATAAAGTATTGAAAATACATGCAGAAAGTAGATGTTGAAAGTATAGATCTAACCTAAGAACTGTTATGCAGTTGCAAAATTTATTACGCAAAATTTATTCAAAAGCGAAACACGGGCCAGACTCAATAGCCTATAAGACTCAAACTCAAAGACAAAAGACTCAAAGACTCAGGACCATGCAAAACTCAGGAAAATAAAAGACTCAAACCTACTGCTCAAAAGAGCTTATTCAAAACCTACCTACCCTACTCTATTTAGTCACGCAAGTGCTAAGTAAAATCATAGATCCAATGTAGCCCTTCGCTAAAAGGATCAATTTTTCTTTCTTTTTAGTTAATGATACAACAAGTCAGAGATGGCGTAGAAGTAATGTGAATGAAAACTAAAACCATTCTAGCTTGTTGTATTAAAGTCAAAGAAAGATCTAGATATTGTGGGATGAGCTCATGCTAGGGATGAGATTGACTGTTACAAACTTCCTCCATCCAAAGACTGATGGGATCATAAAAATTATGCCAGCTTAAAATTGATTAAAGAAAAGAATGTGAAACATGATTCATCCCTCCAAGGCTATCATTATTTACATCATCTTCTTGGATAACAAACTCAATCATGTTCTCATTATGATCAATGGTGAAACAAACTGGGAACAAATTAGAGATTAATAAACCAGAAATCGAGATTAACCCAATTAGTTGTTTAAAAATTGAGAAAATATGGAATTGATCTTTATAAAGCTTTTCAGTCACCCAATCAAAGGAATAAGCAAATTTGAAAACATTATGCACCAAGGATGACTGAAAAAGGAGATAAAATGTTTTACCATTGGCACTCATGAGACTTTTTACCAAACATTTTGTAAGTTAAAACGTCATTAGAACATGAAACCATACAAAAAGACTTCAAAAGCTAGGATGGGAGGGTGGATTGAAAACATGTATTCTCCTCCTTGTAATTTATGATAATTGATCTTGGGATCTGAGAGGGAAAGGTTTTTAATCAATAACGCTCTTGAATTTCGGAACAAGGTCAAGGTCCACATTGTGAGAACAAGAAAGGACCACCTTATCGAGATCGAGGATTGAGTGAGGGATATTATCAAAGTTAAGTTAACCATTCCTTGAGGATTCTTTGTAAAGAATTGGACAATTTGAGGATTGCAACAAATAACACTCTTGGTCAGATTCGCTCATAAGTAATTGTTCTTTCTTAGACTTGTCGTTATACTCATTCATTTGGCAAGAAAATAAATTGATAAGTTCATTACTAGGGTCATTATCATCCTCAGTGCTCACACGCTTGTATAATTGACTCCTTAAATGAAGTTTGCTTAATGTCCTGATCTTCTTCTTTTTGAATAATATGATGGAGATTAGAATCAGAACTTTGATCAATTGAACATTGATTTGAGATTTCATCAACCAAACAATGATTGTGGAATTGCTCCTCAGAAAGATATTTCATAGACTCAAAGATAGAATGTGCAACTTCGGATTTTTCTTTATGATGATCAATGAGCTCCCCTCCATGAGTTAGATCTAGCTGTGTGCCTTCTTCAGGTACTGATGACAAAGTATCTCCTATGATTCAATTAATGTCATGTTCAATTTCATTTTGAGATCTATCGTGGTTACTCGTAAAATACTTTGTGACATTTCTATTGATTAACGACTCAGTCATAAACTTAATTAGAGGCACACTCACCATTAGTTTAGGAGAGGAGAAATCGAATTGATAAGGAAAATCATTACTTATATCATCTTCATTATCATGATCATCTTCATCAGATTGATCCTTAACATCACAATCATTACTTGACTAAGGTTTTGAAGGGTCATCAATGTTCTCACCCCATTCCTCTTTTAGAAGATTAGTAAACATATTATAACCGATGATGGATCCCGGTGGTAAATGATCAAACCATAACTGGGCCTCCCCATCTAGGGACGCACCAAGGGCCCGCATGTAAACATTTTCATCATCCGCATCTCTAACTTCCATATGATCCAAAAGTATTTGCAAATGATCTTCAATAGATATGGCATTGTTTCCATAGAAATGAGGCAAACCTATAATGTAATCCTTTGGCGTAAAATGAGGTGCCCCATCTATTTCAGAGAAGTCAAAAGGAGATGGCTTAGCTTGTGTTCTAACTACTTTGGCTTCTCTACTCGGGATTTGATTTGAATGTCTAACTGGATTTTGAGAATCATTCAACCGACTGCTCTAATTGCAAGGCCTTGGTTGGGTTTCATGCTTACTAATCGGATCAATATATTTTCTTGGGGATACTTCATTACAAGGATGAGGAAACTGGTTGGAATGATAAGGATCGTAATAATTAGTCTCATACCCATAATCATGCTCAAAATCATTATCATTCCGAGAATTTGATCTCCATCTATTCCTTTCCTCATGCTTCCTTTTAAGCTCAGTTATAGTTTTATTTAATTCTTTCATGGATCAGAGAAATACGTCTTAGTTTATTTTGATTTATTGGATGGGTTCGCTTCTCAGTGGAGTCGTGTTTCTGGGGTCTCCAGGTGAAATGATTAATCCCTCTCACCGAAGGATAAGTCGTCGGGGAAGTATGATGCGAGAGAGAGAAACAAGTGAATGTAAAATTATGCAAGTAGAAATGCATTCACTGAATTTAATCCGGATGCGATATGATTCGGAAAATAAATGTGAGGTACTACTCGCAGACACCAAAGGCAACCGTCTACCTCCTCGACAATGGTGTCAAAAGATGTTATCACACAAAGTGTAGCTACCCACCGAAGGTAACCTATTTGGGACCGTAGAGGTAAGGTGGCTAACATGTGACACCACAAGGGCCTCGTCCACTACCGATGAAGGACAGTTATCACACTGGATGGACTCTTGTCACTTTAGATCAATCTGGAGAATGATCAAGGGGGAGACCCCAGTAGCCTATGAGGGCTAGCGCACCTACTCAAGACACTCTAAGGGGTATGCAATGAGTGAAATAGGTGAATAATGAGTAAGTGAATCTAGATCTAGAGAAAGGACGTGGTAGAGAAGGTTAGGACAAAGTTGGGAAGGCTTAATGATAAGGAAACTTACCCAACTTGATTTAAAATGTACCACAAGGAGTTTAGTAACGTAGATCTAGATATATCTAGCCAAAAGGAAGAAAACCCTAATGAGATCCACCTAGGGTTTATGCAATAATAGATAAAGTGGACCCAAAAGAGTAGATCGGGGTAAGAAATGACTAGATCTGTAAGCTTGAAGATTAGATTTGTGAAATTGAAGTGGGTTCAAGCATACCCAACTGATAGATCTGAAGATTTGACCACCCACCCAAGGAGGGCATCCCACCTAGAGGAAACCAGTGCTAGATCCAAGGGTAAATGGAATCGTATTCAAGTGAAACTTTAGATATAGAGTTTAAATAATTATTCGTAAGAGGATTTTGATGGCCTTCATTAAATAAGTACTCGATCTATCAGATCTACAAAGCTAGGGTTTGAAAGAAGAGGGTTTTATGGTGGCAATTGGATTAAGCCCCAGAAAAATAAAATAGATGCAAATCTACCTGGAAATACTTGCTAATAACCTTGTATGGTGATGATCTTTCCCTTTCGATCAATTACGAGTGTTTTCCATGCAATGCTAAGTTGAATTGATGTGCCCTCCAAGAAGAGACCAAGTGCGCCCTCCTACAAAAGAGATTTACCTAAGTGAGAATCGAATTGCAAAAAGAGAGAAAATTGATGAAGAAATAATTAAGCATCAAAAAGATCACAAGATACAATAAAGATACTCCCTGAACCAAAAACGATTTGTGGAAGAAGTATGGAGCTCGGTCACAATAGCGGCCCCATCAAATCTCCCTCTTCAACAATAGTATGGCCACCTTCAAAAGTGTTAGCAAAGCATAGATTCGCAAGAATGCTAGAGAGATAAAGAATTTCCATTCTCCATACAAGACATTCGACAAAGATTCCAAGAGATTTTGGAAAAATATTTTATTAATCCAAGAGATCAAGAGCCAAAAGTCCCTTTACAATGAGAGAGCATCTCAATATATAGATCTCTCAAGTACATAATACTTAGATCCAAAAGGATCAAGGGTGAATATCATAAGATAAGTTCACTCTTATCTACTACTAAGATTAGTCGGATACATAATACATGGATCAACTCAATAATACTAGCTGGGGCGTATCCGAGCTAGTATGTATGTGACAACAGTTACTTTTGATGAAGACTCAACTTACAACAAGTCAAGACAATTCCACATTGAAGATGATGAAGAACCCAAAGTTCCCAGAAGCAAAGATACAGTTATGGAAGAAATTACTCAAGAAAACCATGAAGATCATGACATGACGGAACCTTAGGAACCTGTAGATCCACCTCATGACAAGAATTTTGACTAGAGAAGACCAACATGGGCATGTGAAGCTTTTCAAGATGCAGAGAGGTATGGTGCTCCACATGGGACACCTAGAGAAAGTAAAAGACTGAGACCATACTCCAACTATGTAGCCCTATTGTGCGACATCATTAATAATAAACCTTGCAACTATGAGGAAGTTGCTGGAAAGGAGTGGAAGGAAGCCATGATCAAAGAGTATCGGTTGATTATGAAGAATGATGTCTAGGAGATAGTTCTGAAACCAGAAGGGAAGTCTCTAGTGTCTTCCAAATGGATCTATAAGATCAAGCATATTGCAGACGGTAGTATCGAAAAATACAAGGCAAGGTTTGTGGGATGAGGTTTCTCCTAGAAAGAAGGCATAGATTATGAGGAGGCATTTGCACCTGTAGCAAGATACACTTCCATCAAATCTATACTTGCTTTGGTCGCAATAATGAAATGGAAGATACACCAAATGGACATCAAGACAACTTTGTTGAATGGTGTAGTTGAAGAGGAATTGTAACTGGAGCAACCACTCAAATTCGAGACACATGACATGTCACACCCCCGGTTTTGACCCCGTTTGCATGATGTATATAATGTAATTAATCATGGTGAGGAGCTAAAGGCAAAAGCCCCACCATCGATTCGGTCGTGTATGTTTCGGCAATGGGGATAGTTGCCAATGGTATGTTGTGCTGTTTGGCACATTATAATTTGGCATCATGTAAACACGCACATCAAATAAAATGAACCACAACCAGCTACGGCAGTGCAACGTTGAATGAAAAGAGCATGGTTCCGAAGGATAAGGGGTGGGGGATGTCAAACCTTGATCTATGGGGGAAAAACCCATGTGTTACCACCTTGTGTGTCTGCCATCTTTCCTTGTCTTATCCAACCTCTTCAACCTCTTTATTGTTTTATCCAACCACCTTCATGGAGAATGGCTATTGGTGGTTGGGGCAGTTATTGTCTTTGGGAGTGGGGTGGCAGGGCTGTCAGTCCCTTGCCCACATGCCCACTCCAACCACGACCTTCCATTCACTCCACTCCATCCCTGTCAGTTCACCTTCACGGCCGCGTCTAATGATGCTCACGTGGAGCAGTGGTCGATTCATGCTCACGCGCAGGAACATGGTCTGTTCGTTCCTTCTTTCGGCCTGTTCACCCTCGCGCAAAGGTCGGTTCACTCTTCCGCGGACATTCCATTCTCACCATCCTCTCCACCGCGCATTCGGGAGACTGTCTGTTTGTTCCTCACGACTGTGTGTTCATCCGCGTGCATAGACGGAGCTATTCACTCCTAACGCAGAGGTCGGGTCTGTTTTCCTCACGCACAGGCAGTTGTGTTGCGGGACCTCACGCAGCCAGGAGGGGAGCTGCTTATCGGTGGTCATTCACGTTTTCCACAGAGTGGAATCGGGTATGTTTTCCTCTGCGTTTTGTGGTCTGGTGCAAGTTCCCTCATGCACAGACTGTTGGAGTCGTTTTCCATGTTATGAGCCGTGCTCACTGATTTTGTTCTGGGACTGTTGTCTCCCCCGCGTGTTTTGTTGGCTGTGGTGTCCAATTTCGTTTGGATCACTGTTGGATTTCCAATCCGTGGGTTGAGTTTTCCTCTGTCCACGCTGGGAGTTGGCCTCTTCTTTGTTTTGTGGACTGTGTGATGTTGCCCAGCTGTTACATTAGTGAATTGTGTGTGCCACTGGCTGCGTTTTCCTTGTTTTGGAACTGTGGATGGTTTCCATCATCCATTGTGAGTTTGGGCTGTTGATATACCCTGGTTTGGGTGTTTTTGCTGAGTTGTTTTGGTCACGTTAGGGCCAAGAACAACTCAGAGCTGCCTTGTGGGCTTGAGCTGTGCCTCATCTGTTGTTTGGGATTGTCACCCGGTTGCCTTTGCTTCTTCACGGAGCTGTGAAGGGTTTGTTTTGCTGCAGTACGCAGTGGTTGGTCTTCAGACTGTGTTGGCTTGGCCGATTGTTGAAGGCATGGTAAACCCAACGGTGTTGGTTTGACTGATTGTGTCGCTTGCCTATGTGTAAGCCTGCAATGACCCTTATCTTGGAGGAATCATGCCCAGCTCGGGGGTGGCAACGCTACTGAGAGATTGATGAGCACGCTGGCCTATGGTTGGGTGGAACGTTGCAGCGACGTAGCTGGTTGCAGGGTGAACTCTTCTTCAAAAGATAAGTACTGCTGTTCTTTCATCTCTGCAATTTATAGCTATTGTATAATGAATTATGATGAACATGTTTTATGCTGGAGAGGTATGTGTCTTGCTTCCGCCGAATGTTGATTCATTTTGCATTTGTGTATGATGGTAAGTTTTAATTCTAGAATTGATGTTTGTTTAAGTTCATGGGGCTGTTTGCCCGTGTTTCGCTGTGTTGGTCGCGTCCTCTTCGCCGGTTTAAGTGATGGGGACGTGACATGACAAACAGACTCATGTGTGCAAGTTAAAGAAGGCCTTGTACAATTTGAAGCAGGAACCCGGGACATGGTATGGTAGGATGGATAGCTTTCTGATGAGCTTAGGCTTTACCAAGAGTAAAGCAGATTCCAACCTCTACTTCAAGGTTGAGGGTGGAAGACCAGTGAAGTGATACTCCTACTATATGTAGATGACATGCTCCTGACAAGAAAGGATGACCTCATTGCATATACAAAGAGAAGGCTTGTCGCAGAGTTCAAGATGAAGGACCTAGGGATGATGCACTACTTCTTAGGTCTGAAGGTGTGGCAGAATTCAGATATAAGAGGGTTTTGATGGCCTTCCTTAAATAAGTACTCGATCTATCAGATCTACAATGCTAGGGTTTGAAAGAAGAGGGTTTTATGGTGGCAATTGGATTAAGCCCCATAAAAATAAAATAGATGCAAATCTACCTGGAAATACTTGCTAATAACCTTGTATGGTGATGATCTTTCCCTTTCGATCAATTACGAGTGTTTTCCATGCAATGCTAACTCGAATCGATGTGCCCTCCAAGAAGAGACCAAGTGCGCCCTCCTACAAAAGAGATCTACCTAAGTGAGAATCGAATTGCAAAAAGAGAGAAAATCGATGAAGAAATAATTAAGCATCAAAAAGATCAAAAGATACAATAAAGATACTCTTTGAACCAAAAACGATTTGTGGAAGAAGTATGGAGCTCGGTCACAATAGCGGCCCCATCAAATCGCTCTCTTCACCAATAGTATGGCCACCTGCAAAAGTGTTAGCAAAGCATAGATTCGCAAGAATGCTAGAGAGATAAAGAATTTCCATTCTCCATACAAGACATTCGACAAAGCTTGCAAGAGATTTTGGAAAAATATTTTATTAATCCAAGAGATCAAGAGCCAAAAGTCCCTTTACAATGAGAGAGCATCTTAATATATAGATCTCTCAAGTACATAATACTTAGATCCAAAAAGATCAAGGGTGAATATCATAAGATAAGTTCACTCTTATCTATTGCTAAGATTAGTCGGATACATAATACATGGATCAACTCAATAATACTAGTTGGGGCGTATCCGAGCTAGTATGTATGTGACAACAGTTACTTTTGATGAAGACTCAGCTTACAACAAGTCAAGACAATTCCACATTGAAGATGATGAAGAACCCAAAGTTCCCAGAAGCAAAGATACAGTTATGGAAGAAATTACTCAAGAAAACCATGAAGATCATGACATGACGGAACCTCAGGAACCGGTAGATCCACCTCATGGCAAGAATTTCGACTAGAGAAGACCAACATGGGCATGTGAAGCTTTTCAAGATGTAGAGAGGTATGGCGTTCCACATGGGACACTTAGAGAAAGTAAAAGACTGAGACCATACTCCAACTATGTAGCCCTATTGTGCGACATCATTAATAATAAACCTTCCAAATATGAGGAAGTTGCTGGAAAGGAGTGGAAGGAAGCCATGATCAAAGAGTATCAGTCGATTATGAAGAATGATGTCTAGGAGATAGTTCTGAGACCAGAAGGGAAGTCCGTAGTGTCTTCCAAATGGATCTATAAGATCAAGCATGTTGCAGACGGTAGTATCGAAAAATACAAGGCAAGGTTTGTGGGATGAGGTTTCTCCTAGAAAGAAGGCATAGATTATGAGGAGACATTTGCAGCTGTAGCAAGATACAGTTCCATCAAATCTATACTTGCTTTGGCCGCAATAATGAAATGGAAGATACACCAGATGGACATCAAGACAACTTTGTTGAATGGTCTAGTTGAAGAGGAATTGTAACTGGAGCAGCCACTCAAATTCGAGACACATGACAAACAGACTCATGTGTGCAAGTTAAAGAAGGCCTTGTACAATTTGAAGCAGGAACCCGGGACGTGGTATGGTAGGATGGATAGCTTTCTGATGAGCTTAGGCTTTACCAAGAGTAGAGCAGATTCCAACCTCTACTTCAAGGTTGATGGTGGAAGACCAGTGAAGTGATACTCCTAGTGTATGTAGATGACATGCTCCTGACAAGAAAGGATGACCTCATTGCATATACAAAGATAAGGCTTGTCGCAGAGTTCAAGATGAAGGACCTAGGGATGATGCACTACTTCTTAGGTCTGGAGGTGTGGCAAAATTCAGATGGGATACACCTTGGACAAGGAAAGTATGCAGTAGAGATTCTGAAGAGGTTCGAAATGATGACTTCAAGGCTGTTGCCACACCCATTGCATTAAACTTGAAGCTACTGAGTGATGCCATGATGTATAGACAAATGATTGGTTTGTTGATGTACTTGACCAATGCGAGGCCAGACATATGCTTTGTTGTGAACACATTGAGCCCGTTTCTGATAGATCCGAGACGTGTTCACCTGGTTGCTGCAAAGCACGTATTGAGGTACCTGAAGGGTACAATTGAGTATGGGCTCAAGTATGCGACGAATCTTAAGATTAACTACATGCTTATGTTGATTCAGATTGGGAAGGCCCTGCAACAGACAGGAAGAGCACTTCAGGATGCTGCTTCAGTTTGGGATCCGGGGTGATCTCTTAGTTTAGCAGGAAGTAGTCAAGTGTGGCACTGAGTATAGGCGAAGCGGAGTACATTGCAGCTTGTTCGGTTGTGAGGCAATATGGCTTTGGAAGCTACTGTCACATTTGTTTGATCTCGAGTTAGAGACAATTTGTATTTTCCATGATAACCAAAGTTGTGTGAAGTTGTTTGAGAACCCGGTGTTCCATGACACGTCGAAGCACATTGAGATCAAGCATCACTATATCCGGGATATGGTGCAGAGAGGAATAGTGAAGCTCCAGTATGTCGCAACGGACGAGCAGACAACCGATGTTTTGACCAAGCCTCTAGCGAGAGTGAAGTTTGAGTACTTCAGGGACAAGCTTGGAGTTATGCAGATCGGTGTCCATCGCAAGAAGTGCTGAAGTCCTAGATGGTGCTAGGCATGCATTTAGTATGAAACAGGATTCACCCTGCAGAGAGACACATCTAGTATGAAACAAGAATGGCTTTGTGAAGTCCTAGATTGGATCTAGGCCTGCATTCAGTATGAAACAAGACTGACCCTGCAGAGAGACACATCCAGTGTGAAACATGGTTGGCTCTGTGAAGTCCTAGATTGGATCTAGGCCTGCATTTAGTATGAAACAGGACAGACCCTGCAGAGAGATACATCCAGTGTGAAATAGGACTGGCTCTATGAAGTCCTAGATGGCTCTAGGCCTGCATTCAGTATGAAACAGGATTGACACTGCAGAGATTGGCATCTAGTATGAAACAAGACTGGCACTGCGGAGTTAAGCATTCAGTATGAAGCATAAATGACCCTACATTCACTAGTCAATGGTCGACAAGATGAGAATTGATGCAGCAGTGATGATGATGATCCAACGACAATGATCTAGCGATGATGATCCAGAGATGATGACCATGTCCAGAGACTGTGTCCATTTTTAATGATGATCGAGTCAAAAGAATACCTTCCTAGTTAATTGGGAGTGTTGTTGAAAATGTAACTTCAGAAGATATTCTTTTGTATATTATTATTGTATTTTATTGCACCTCCGTTGAAGATGTTTTTCCTCCGTTCGGGGATGTTATTATCGTATTTGGTCATGCTAGAATATCGAGGTAAAACATTCGTTAAGTCGGGGCAATAGTCCCTAGAAGAAATATTGTTAAATGTACTTTTGAGTCTCCCAAGAGGGAAGTCGGCCCAGCTAGGGTTTTGGGTCAGTCACATGTAAAGCATAAATAGACAGGTGCCCTCCCTCATTTGGACACACAACACACAAGCAAGTTTGCTCAAGAGAGAGAAAAACAAGTGTTCTGGTGAAGCAGAGGAAGAAGCTGCTGAAGACATCTTATCTTTGGGTATTCTATCTTGGTTTGACGTTGTACTAAGTGACGGAACTATTCGGAAGAAGTTGCGGGGTTTTCTCCTTTATGGTTTCCCCGAGGAAAATCATTGTGTACTTGTGTATTGTTGTGCTTGTCTATCTTTCAGTTTAAAGATCTAAAACAGCTCCAACTCCCAAGGAAAGACCCAGCTTGCTTTTCTCAGCACCAACTGAGAAGGTGTGAGGAATCCAACCCTAGAGTGCAAGTCCTAGCTGGCAATATGATATCAATCAGTCATTGTCTCAGCCACAAATCAATCAACTCAATCAACCGTTGACTCTCTGCTCACCCATCTGCTCAAGAGGTCAAGTCATCACTGTCAAGTCCATCTGCTGTCCAAGTCAATGTTATTTCACTCTGTCACTGTCCCAATCACAACTCAATCCACTGTTGCTCAACCAACTGTCCACATTCCCTGCTCAAATCATCTCTTCTCATAGACACAAATGAAAAACTCTGCCAAGCTGATCCAAATCTTCTGTTTGCAATTCATGCCTAGATAATCATTTTTGCATCCAGTCTCTATGCTAGCTGGTTTTTCGAGAATAGCATATCATCAATTTATGTACTCCTGATATTTCTTGTCTATACACAGAGCTCAGATATTTTAGCACAATAAACAGTCATTCCTCTAGTTGCCATACAACTTTTGCCTTTGTACTCAAAACATTGAGTCACCCAATTGCTGTAACAACATTTCTTATACCTGCAGAATTCTTGTAGTAACTTTAATGCAGACATCCTGTAGCTACATGAGACTAAGGACTGCTTTGTAACTTGTTTGAAGAATTATAGTTCAGACTTCACATGAAGAGGGGATGATGCTAAACAAAACTCCAACTTGATCATATGATGAACCATCAAAGTAGCATAGCTTTATATATTACTGTTTCATTCTTCTGACCTTCAGATGCTTGAAATTGGATGCATTTATACGTTCTATTGTCAACTGAGGTGTATTGTCAGATGCCTTAAATCAGACCTTAATAAAGTTGTCTTAGTACTCATTTTCGCTGCCTTAATACTCTGCTTTTTACCTTTTTCATGCTGCCTTCTTTTCTTCCACTGTGCTGCCTCAAGATGAATTTTGATCACAAGAATGACTGTCCACAGATGCCTCAACAAACAGTCAGTCCTTAAGACTGTCCACAGATGCCTCAACAAACAGTCCTTAAGGCTGTCCAAAACAGACTTTAACCAATCCTTCAAGAACAGCCCCTAAACAGTTCATAAAGTGTATAGACAGTCCTCAAAAACCAGTCAAGATGTTGCCTTCAAATCTGCGCAAAACCCAGTCACAAAAAGACTTCAAAAATATACCAAAACAACTCCAAAACGTGCAATAGACTTGTCATCCAGTAAGCTCTTCAACTTTGCTCTTAGTCCCTGCAAAACAAAGGATCGCACCCGAAAAGAAATCCCGACCTTCATCTGCAATTTCACCTTCCTTTCACAGAGCATGTCTACACCCACAGACCTCAGATCTGCACCCAATTATTTTCCACATTCACTCCCAAATGAGGCGCCCTTCTTATATTTATACTCATCTTTGATGGCTTATGAGGCCGACATGTCATTCCAAATAATAAATCATTAAAAAAAATATTTAAATTCTCTTTTGTTTGGTTGGCTGACCCAAAAGATGGGGTGAAATTGCCAAGCCAAAAAATTCAATATCTCTTCAACCGTGAGGATTAGCGGGCATTCCACATATCAACGGAAAGAGCTTGATGAGGACTATCTCTCTATGAGGGTCTTGATTGCAAAGACATGGTCCTTCACCCTTGAGTTCTTCAATTTGTGCAGGAGATCAGATTTGACTTGAATTCATCTTCAAGGCACCTTCAAGTACTTTTATGGCACCAAAGGTTACATCACCAACCAAGATCTCTACCAAGAGATAAGTCACAACCAATCATGACACAAAGAACTCCTTAGCAAAGGCAGGGAGGACACCTAAGTCACCAGAATCAGCGAATTTTTGCCTTGGAATTCAAAAATCGGCGATTTTTTGCTGCTGCCGAATTTGTTTGATTAGAATCGCCGATTCAAATCACGAATTTGATTTTGAAGATGATTTTTTTTGTCAATTTTTTGTCGATTTCGATTTCGATTTTGTCGATTTTGATTTTCATAAAATTTGGCAAAAGTTCGTTGATGTTTATTTATCTAGCTGCTCATGGGTTAACCCTGCTCTCTCCCTAGCAAAATACATCCGCACGGAAATGTATTCTCCTTATTGTGCAGTCGAAGCCCTCTCTCCGTCTTTGTCTATCGCATTTTCCCCATTGCCACCTTCATTTGTCGCCTGTACAGTGCAAACTCCTACACACAGGATTGATGGATCTTGTGACGTGAACGAGGTATGAAGGCCATTGTTGTGTGACCCATGGGTTGTCACCAGTGAGCGGCAGTGCTTAGTCCGTAGCTGCTTAGTCACCAGAGATGCAATTAAGATCACATCGACACTATGCTGGCGATGTTGTGTTTTACTCGTTCTATCTTTTTTTGGATGATGAATTTGTATAACTTTTTAATATGAACATTTTAAAATGTGTTATATTTTATATTGTGTTTTAAAAATTGTATAATATTTTATATTGTGTTTTAAAATTTATATGACATTTTAATATTGTGTTTTACATGTGTTGCTTTAAATTTTGATTTGAATAAGTTAAAGTGTTTTTAAATATA
>LPNX010628253.1:462920-479016 GCA_001517045.1 Pseudotsuga menziesii
ACCCGTCCCCCCTAAAATTTCACCCGTTCCCTGTGTTCCGGCGTTCCGGGGACTTTGGAACTCCTCAGAAACGTCCCCAAATGGTCGGGGACTCCATTGGGGACTCGGGGACTTTTTTGCCGTACCCTAAACGTACCCCAAAAAATAGGGGACTTTTCGGGGATGTCCCCGAAGTCCTTAGACCAATCGGGGACTCCCACGCGTCCCCTTTTCTGTACATTAGAAGAAAAGTTAAAAAAAAAAAGTTAAAAATTTTAATTAAAATTTAAAAATTTAAAAACTTAAAACCCTGCCCTTCATTTATGCTTTAGATAGACTCTTCATTTTGCATATGAATTTCAAGTTTAAACTTTATAGAGTAAAATATTTATGTCATTACATTTGTAGACTTTAGTATTTTATGTTTCATGAAATTGAAATTGAAAATTTTATGTTTTTGAATTTTTCATTTTTTTATAAAGTTTACATGGCAGAGATTTTAATTTCATGTTGCAATCATGTTCTGATTTTTCATTTTTATGACTCATTTATCTCAATCAAAGGCTGCAAACATGTATGTTTTGATGTTTTAATGTTTCATTGTTTTATGATAAAAATTCATGGAAGCTATTTTAATATTCTGAAGCAAAGATTTTTTATTTTATGATTTATCTCAATGTAAATAATTTTTATTTTTAATTATATATATATATATATATATATTATTTTTAAATTTTATATTATAAAATTGCCGTCCCCAACCTTCCGTCCCCTGAAAAATTGGGGGTGCGCTTAGCCGTCCCGGAAACTCGTCCCCACGTCCCCTGCGTCCCCTCGTCCCCGAGACCAGTGCAACATAGAAAAATTTCATTGCCGATTTTTTGTCGAATTTGAAGGTCGTCGAACTCGAACACGAATTCGAACCAGGTGACTTAGGAGGACACCACAAAGTCTTCATTAAGTTTGTGGGCTAAACAAGGATCCATGGGCATGTCCAAAGGCTCCTCCACCATACATCATATGATCATCAATTGCAAGAGAGCTTCATTTGTATGTGCGGAGGGCTTCTTCAAGGATTCCATCAACATGTCATAAGGACACCATGAGTGCAACAAGAAGGGCTACATCAATAAACCATGACCATCAAATGCTTCCTCCAAGTGATAAGGGAATCAGCAAGCATGTAGAGGCTCCAAGGGCTTCAACAATGTGATCCATGATCATCAAGCTTCATCATGACATTCTAGTACCACATAATCATGCTGCATCCAATATCCAAGGGCTTCATATCAAGAACATGTACATCCGTGACAAGCTTGAAAAACAACCACCCACGTACAACAAGCCACAATAAGCAAAGGTATGACCATACCATCAAATACAAATGGCAAGGTCCATCATACCACCATGTAAGAGTTCCAAAACCCAAGCTTCCATATACATTAGTCTCCTTAAAGTCCATCATGTCCATAAAGAATGTCTAAGGATGCATGTCATCACCATGAACTCCTCACCAAGAGCTACAATGTACATGAGCTCCAAGAGATCAACCACATCATCATCACCGAGGGTGTATATGCCAAGCTCCACCATATGAGTGTATATGACAAGCTCTATCATATGCAATAGTGTAAGGGAATCTCAACCAAGTGTAGGGCTCCACCAAGTGCTCTAAAGCACAAACCATCTGTGTATGGGCTCCAAGGGCCAATGTACCACATGTGAGGGTACTAGCATCATCCATACCTGTACATCTAGCATGTCCACTGCAAGGGCCTTCGTGGCATCAATGACAACTGAAAGGCCACTGCAAGTCCCTTGTTGGCATCAATGACAACTCAATCAACACCTCCAACTCTATTTAACTGACCATTCTTACCTATGCTTACAACAGCTTCATCTGGATCCTTAAAATGGGTAGAGTGTCCATTCAAAATGTGTTGATCATGTTTAAATAATGACACACTGACAATCCAGAAGATCAAACACAAAGATTAGTATCCATTTTGTATTCTGTCATTTTGGGATGTACTATGTTCATCTTGTAATTTTGCTTGAGAAAGATTGCAGCTCTGTATTCATGATGTCAAATTCTATAGTAGCATTCATGGATTTACATCTTCCGTATGGCATTTTGCAGAGGGTCTTTTTCCTCATGAATGTACCAAATGTTCCTGCTAAGATAAATGGACAGGATTCAATTCTGCTTCTTGATACTGGAGCAGGTGGAATTGGTATCATCTTCCATTCAAAAGAAGAAAAATATTTAAATTTACAAATTGAAGGGTTTGCAAATATCAAAGGAATAAACTCAAGAGGAGGGGGACATCAGGTATTCATGTTTCTCGTGGTTTTTATCTGCTAGGATGTTAACTAGTAACATTGTAGCTGTTGAAAGTAAATTCCCTTTTAATGGATTTGTGAGTCTTTCTTGGTGTTCAGGTTCATACTGCACTAATCAACAAAGTTGAAATTGCGGGCCATTCCTTTGAACAAGTCCAAGCTGTTCATTTGTCTGGCAATTCAACACAACTGCATCTTTCTGAGTACACATCTGGTATTCTTTGCATGGAATTACTTACCAAGTTTACTATAATCTTGGACTACTCCAACAGTAGGGTGGCTTTGATTGATTTGACCAGTAATGACTAATCAGGTGATCAAGAGGATCCATTTACAGTAATAGCTCACCAGTGATGTCTAAATTGATTAATATGCCTTAAAAATATGAAGGAGTCTTTCCCAACCAAAGGAGGATTCATACCTGTAGTGTTTGTTTCAATTGTAAAAGAACCAATAACAAAATTTGTATTGTCTCCATCCAGAACTATGTAGCATCTATGTAGCATGCAATAACTTTGAGATTCTGGATTTCTCCATCTATGTAGCATGCAACCGAAAATTTTTCATCTGTAGATCCTAAGAACATATATAATAATTAATTGAAGTGATATAGAAACAATTACTATTTTAATGTACTATCTAGATTGGACCTGTCAAGTTTGTAAAATTTGTGAGTGGGGCCATACTAACAGCTGTCACCGTTATCTGTTTCAGCCTGCCATACACCTTTTTCAGCTTACCTAAAGCCTTGTTTCAGGCTTCCTGGGCTTTGTTACATTCTACCTGTTAACACTCAACATGCACTTTAAAATACAAAATCCAGAATATCTGTCAAGACAAGTGAGTGAAACTCAAGAGACAATGCCCATTGTCACCTCAGCATTCGTCTCTCACTTTGGCTTGGTTTGTGACAACTTAAGAAGTTGTTTATGCACTACCTAGTGGCCAACTGAATAGCAAGAAATCAGCTACTAACCCAGCACAACTATGGAATCCCCCCCCCAATGTGTCACTACCTGAAGAAACACCTCTTTCAGGTTTCCTAAGCCTATAGATGAATAGGCCTAGACTAACCAAGGACATTTTTCTTCTTCAGGGTGGATTATAGATGGATTAGACCATGCTGGACAAATGAGGTTTTGGTCAAAGGTGACTAGATTGAGTCAAGAATCAAGATAAGGGAGAAGGGAAAACTCTGTGATATTCACCAATAGAACAAAGAATAAGGAAAGTGTCTCACAAATGGGTGTTGTGTAATGAGGTACTACTCCTTTAACCTGGTCAATCAAACTTCTCCCATTTTACTTTTTTCTTTTCTAGCTCCTTTTGGGACTTGTCTTCTTTGATTTTCTTGGAGTCTTTCTTTTGGAGACCTTGGCCTTATATATTTCGAGGCACATGCAAGTAAGACTTACTTCCCCAAGTCTTTTTTTTGCATTTTTTCTTGGTCTTGTTCCTATTGATTTGGTGATGATTTCGCTTTTACACCAGCTTCTAGTACAAGGAGTCTTGGATTGGGGGTTGTCTTCAAATACCCTTTCTGAGGCATTGTGGGGAAAAATCGTTTCCTGTTTCAGGTCTAGGGAGAGACATTGCTCCATGGCAACTCTTTATGTTTGATAACCAGCTAACCCCAAGGATTTAAAAGGAAGACTCTTGAACTATCATTGCAATCACCACAACACAAGCATGCCAAGGACACAAGGGATAACAAGGAATCCTTGATGGTGAAGGGTTCACATAGTGTTGATGTATTTGTAACTTCGGAAGATATTCTGATGTATATTATCATTGTATGTTGTTGTACCCCCATCGGAGATGTGTTTACCTCTTTTCGGGATGTCATTATTGTGTATAGACTTTGAGGTACAACCTCCATTGTAAGTCGAGGCAATAGTCCCCAGTGTAACATCATGTAATGTGTATTTGGAGTCTCTCTAGGAGAAGTCGACCCTGTTAGGGTAGCGGTCGGCCCCAGTCATGTAATAGGCCAATCACTTGAATAGTATAAATAGGGAGGCGCATGAGAGATACAAAGAAGAGGAGGAGAGATAGATAGTTGCTGAACACTTCTTATTACTGGTATTGATCATCTTATGAAACAATCTTTGTGACTGTACTATTCTGAGGAAGTTTGCAGGGTTTTCTCCTTTATGGTTTCCTCGGTGAAAATCTTTGTGTCTTCTGTATCTGTTTTATCTTATGCATATTGTTGTACTTGTTATTCTTTAAGATAAAGATCTTAACTAAACTAACAAGATCTAAGAAAAACTAACATGGTATCCGAGCCTCTCTAAAAGAAGGCACTCCGCAGTAGCGGAAAATAGGGCTTCCTAGTTCAAGGTCTTCTTTCCATAGATCATCAAGAAAAGAGGGCTAGGCTAACTCGCCTTACTAGGGAGCATCTTTTGGTGGAAGCAGTTTCAGATTTGAAGAAGTTTCAATTTTGACCCTGTCACTGGTGCCGGGAGAAGTTGGGGCATCAAGTTTCGGAGGCTTCCCACCTCAGTTTTCAGGAAAGGACCCTGCTGAGCAACTCGCCTCAAGGAGGCACATCTTTCTATCCAAACAGAATTCTGAAACTCCAAGTTTGAAAAATTATGTTTTCTCTGACTAACCCTAGGTTAGCCAGCTCTGGAACCAGGCCGGACACCTCAAATCGGTAAGATCTAAATATTTGCTATTTCTATTTAAGGTTCTCATTTGAAAAGATGACTCACCATACTCAGCTTGAGGACAAGCTTGGAGGGGCTGATAACTTTCGAGCATGGAAGTACATAATCTCCCTGATCCTTGAAGAGAATGATTTGGATAAGTACATGACTGGAGAAGTTCTAGAACCAAAGGGAGATGAGGCTAAGGCTACTTATAAGAAGAACTTGGATAAGGCCAAGAGAATCATTGCAGATTCTATTAAGGATCACCTCATCCCCCATGTGTCATCATTCAAAACATCGAAGGAAGTATATGATGCTTTGACAAAGATGTTTGAGGGAAATAACATCAACCAAAAGATGACTTTGAGGAACCAGTTGAAGAATGTGAAGATACAAAACTCCGAGACTATACAGTTTTACTTCACAAGGGTTGCTCAAATCAAAGAACAACTTGAAGCAATTGAAGAGAATGTCGAAGAAGGAGAAATTGTGATGACTACCTTGAATGGTCTCACTGGATCATGGGACTCATTCATTCAAGGAATCTGTGCAAGGAGGCTGATCTGTTTCAACCGACTTCGAGAAGAATGCACACAAAAAGAAGCTTGACTCGTAACAAGAGAAGAGAAGATGGGAGCAACCGAAGATCAAGCTCTCATAGTTCACACCAAGAAGAACTACAAGAAGACGGAGAAGAAGGAGAACTATCATCACAAGAAGAAGAAGGACAAGAAACAAAAGAAGATCAAGAGAGATCCTTCTAATGTTCGATGCTATACTTGTGATGAAAAGGGACACTTTGCAAGAGACTGTCCCATCAGGAAAAAAGAGACAGCATGCTCATGTTGCCAAAGACTATGAACCAACAAACAAAAGATTCAGAAGAGAGAAGGATGATTCAGATGAAGAGTATGTGCTAATCTTAGCACTTACAGGCACTATCTCACATGGAAGCAATGATTGGGTTGTGGATAGTGGGGCATCCAAACACATGATGGGATACAAGGAACCATTCGTTAATATGTCTGAGCATGAGTCAGCTCACAAGGTGAAACTTGGGGATGATTATCAATACCTCATAAAAGGGAGTGGAGTAGCTTCATACAAGCTAGACTCCGGGGAATCCTTAAAGATGAAGGTTGTGCTATATGTTCCACGATTGAAGAAGAATCTTTTGTCCATCTCCGCACTAGACGCAAAGGGAATGAGAGTTGTGTTGTCGCCCGAAACTGGCACGCGGGTGCCGAAAGCCCAAGCCGCGGGCGCGCCGGCCCGGCGACAACCTCTCGAGAGAGAGGCCAATGTCACCACACCTTCTCTCTCCTCGCTTCAGGCTGGCTCTTCTCCAGCTCTAGGGGGGTTTCCCTGAGTTCGGATCTCTAAGGCAGGTGCAGTGGAGGGCAGGGTGATCTGAAGAGGCTGCCTTAGAGAAACTTGGGTAGCGGAAAGGAAAATAAGTTGGATTGATGGGTAGGAAGGGAAGGGAGGATCAGTCCTCGAGGAAAAGGCCAGTGCCAGTATCAGAAGGGCGAATGGAGTCAGAAGGGGAATCAGAAAGGATTTGCGTTTTGCAGAAGGGAGATCAAGCTGGTCCGCTCCATAATCAGAGGCCAGGAGAATAGTAGTATAACTGACTACTTTCCATTACTCCCGGACCTCCGAGAACATGGCGGCGACAAGCAACTTGGCAGCCGCAAATGCTTGCCCAACGTGCTAGATTGTTAGCCTTCTATGCCGGCTTAGTCTACAACTTAAGAAAACACAAGATTACCACTGAAATACCCAACATGTCCAAAAAGCTCAACAATGAATTTCTTTATTAACTCTAGGGAAAAATCCTCCCAGCCCAAAAACTTTCCATCCTTTACCATTGAAAAGCCTTTCTCTTTTATAAGCCCAAAAATGGCTCATTTTACTTTTATTTTCAAAAAAAGTAAACAAAAATAAAATAAAATAATAAATGAAATAAAAAGGGCAAAGTCCATTTTTACTCAATCTACATTTAAGTGGACATCCACATAACTGAAAACAACTCCCTTAACTCAATCGGCTGCACCAAAAAAGATCCCAGCTCCACGTGGATCACGTGGAAGACGACACCCCATCAATAGACTTCACATGACTATGAATCTGCTCCGAGTGGCTGTCAGTCGAAAAGATACGAAAATTTGCCATCTGTGTAATCGGCTGCCAGCTTTGCTCTAGAAAAGATAACTAGATACAGCGGCTGACTCAAACTGTGAATGCGGCCAAAGCTTAAACTCTTATGCAACTGGTTGTTAACGCTGCTCATGTGGCCACGGAGACTCCCAAAAACGGCTGCTATTTAATAATTAAAAATCGGGGCTCATGGAAATTGTTTTTAGTCCTCATATTTCCACGCCAATGGGCCCATCATGTCCAACGTATGAACCATGCCCACTCGTTACCACTGAAACCAAAATTGCATCGGCTGCCCATCGTCAATATCTCTACCTTCCACGGGTTCTCGGCTGTCAATAGTGTGGATTTCCAATGGGCTGTCAAAACTGAGAGCCAAGCTCTAACTCCACGAAATCGCTGAAGAATTCACCCTGCCAGTCAGATGCTGATCAACGATTTAAATGGATCATTGAGAGAGTGAGTCGACAATCACAGGTAATGGCTGCCAATTGAAGACGAGTCTGGTTGGAATGTCCACGGTTTCGCCGATGAACTCATAAAGGATGTGCCGATGCATTATATGTCAAAAACCATGACTCTCGGGCTGCCAGGTACACGTTGGTGCAAACTATGACTCGGCTGCTAATGCCCAGCGTGACGAAGGGACCAAAAATCCACGCAAAATGAAAACGCCGATGTTCAAGAATTTTATCTGAAAATGCCATGCTAATACCCTTCGACGTGATTCTTGGGTCGATCAGGACTGCTAGTTAAAACTGCCAAGCTGTTAAAATCAACCCACACCTCAGAGAAACAAAAATTTGCGTGAGATATTTCCTTACAGCAACCGATAGGTTGCTCTGAGTGACCACATCAAGGTCAAGATCCACTCTGATTGCTAGCCGAAGATGACCTCCAAAACGGTGAAAAGACTCTCCATTTGGCGGCTGCTGCAACTTCTCGTGACACGACTTGGCATCAACTCCCCGTAAGAAGCTCCGGACTCTGAAAAAGCCCTCATTCGGCTGTGATGGCTCGGGTCTCTCATTTATCTCCATGCTTTCCCCATCTCGGATAACTGACANCTACCCGTAAGAAGCTCCGGACTCTGAAAAAGCCCTCATTCGGCTGTGATGGCTCGGGTCTCTCATTTATCTCCATGCTTTCCCCATCTCGGATAACTGACACTCCACACAACCTTTGGAGGAATCAACTCCAGCGTAGACAGATCCATCTCGTATGAGTGTATGCATCCCGCGAATCTGGAAAGTACTTTGGAAAACATTGGGATAAATTTTGCACAGTTCATATTGTCCAAGCTTTGTTTGCATGTGTTGCACAATAAGATTGATTGCAACGTAGTTGTCTGCTCCTTGTGGGATAATAACATCAACATTTGACTCAGAACACTGTCCACACCGATCCTGCCTCACAGGTCAAATAGGAATGTCGACTGCTGCGTGACACTTGCTTGCTGAATACCGAGATAATATTTCACGGTGGATGCCAATGAAATTGAGATGAAATCGACTGTCAACTAGCTGCCAGTGAAAGGGGTACTGCATTTCACAAACTGGAAGAACTTTCTTTGCTGGCACTGGTATGTTTCAATTTCATGCTACGGACAGGTTCCATCCAAATCCCATATTGACACTTCCACCATAACACTTGAGAGGGGACTTTGACGTTGTATTCACTATCTCAAAAATATGTTGCGAGAATCTACACATGAATTGGCTCTGCAGCTGAACGCACACCAAAGAATCCTTTTCTAATGGTATTAATTAACTCNTTTTAATTTCATGCTACGGACAGGTTCCATCCAAATCCCATATTGACACTTCCACCATAACACTTGAGAGGGGACTTTGACGTTGTTTTCACTATCTCAAAAATATGTTGCGAGAATCTACACATGAATTGGCTCTGCAGCTGAACGCACACCAAAGAATCCTTTTCTAATGGTATTAATTAACTCAGACTTATTAGGAGAAATGACAAATGCATCTCTCAACCCTGCTGCTTCATAAGCCTGGAATGGTCTCCTCTTCTATTCGTTGTGCAAGTCCTCTTGTTGGAGCCATGACTACTGCATATAGTCNTAAGAGAAATGACAAATGCATCTCTCAACCCTGCTGCTTCATAAGCCTGGAATGGTCTCCTCTTCTATTCGTTGTGCAAGTCCTCTTGTTGGAGCCATGACTACTGCATATAGTCCTTTAGCTTCATTTTCCTCTGTCCTAGGTGGCAGCCTTGATATGTAGGTAATCATGGGCAATACAAATGCCGCAAATGCAGAATGCATTCGGAGGGGTAACAAGTTGCATTTGTCAATGGCCAAGTTCTAATGTGGCATAAAGGAAAGACAATAGATGATGCAACAATGATTGGAGAAGAATACGGTGGCTTGTACAAACCAAAGGAAAACTTGAACAAGCATTGGTTCATGAGTCAATAGAACCAAGTGAACTATGGCATCGAAGGCTTGCACACGTGCACTACAGAGCACTATCGATGGCCATCAAAGCAGTCTCTGGACTTCCAGAGATCCAGGCAAAGCATGAAGGCATTTGAAAAGGATGTGCACAAGGAAAGAATGCAAAGAAGACATTCCCCAGCAGTGAAAGAAAGGCTAAAGGAATACTAGAGATAATACACTCGGATGTATGTGGACCGATGTCTTTTAGCTCATTAAGTGGGTATGTGTACTATGTTTCCTTTATAGATGATTTCTAACGTAAGACTTGGATATATTTCTTGAAAGGGAAAAACAAGTATTTAGTAAGTTCAAGGAATATAAAACCTTGGTTGAGAACCAAACCGAAAGGAAGATCAAGACTCTGTAGTCAGACAATGGCAGAGAATTCACCTCGAAAGAATTCAAGGAACTCTCCAGAGAGTTTGGGATTAAGAGGGAGTTGAGCACTCCATATAATCCTTGGCAGAATGGGTTTGCAGAACGAAAGAATTGAACCATAATGGAAGCAACAAAAGCAATGCTACATGACCAGGATCTTCCTATGCACCTTTGGGTAGAAGCAGCAAGAAAAATTGTGTATGTATAGAACCGTACTCCTCATCAAGTACTTGACAACAAAACTCCAGAAGAGGCTTTCTCAGGAGAGAAACCAGAAGTCAGCCATCTTAGAATATTTGGTTTCCTGGTGTACATACATATTCCAAAGGACAAGAGGACCAAGCTCGATCATTCTGGGAGGAAGGGTATATTTGTAGGATACAGTGATACATCAAAGGCCTACCAAATATACTTCCCTAGATTCAAGAGATCGGCATCAACAGAGATGTAACCTTTGATGAAGACTTGGCAATACTTCAGATCCAAGAGGCTACCTACTCAAGAGGTCGAGAAACCTGAAGAAACGAGAGTTTGAGATATGGAAATAGGAGAAGCAATTCCAGAAGACCATGAAGATCATGATATGGAGAAACCACAAGAGTCGGTAGAGACACTTCTCAAGAAGGACTCCCACAAGAGGAAACCAAAATGGGCACGGGAGCTCATACAAGAAGCAGAAAGGTATGGTGCTCCAGAAGGAATGCATAGAGAAAGGAAAAGGCCAAAGCCTTACAACAACTATGTGGCCCTGTTGTGTGACATCATTGACAAGGAACCTTCCACCTATGAAGAGGCTTTAGCAAATAAAGAATGGAAGGATGCCATGATCGAGAAGTATCAGTCGATCATGAAGAATGATGTCTGGGAGATAGTTCCGAGACCAGAAAGGAAGTATGGCGTTACTTCGAAGTGGATCTATAAGATCAAGCATATTGCAGATGGAAGCATCGAGAAATACAAGGCAAGATTCGTAGCATGAGGCTTCTCACAGAAAGAAGGCATAGACTACGAAGAGACATTTCTACCCGTGGCGAGGTACACTTTCATTAGGACCATACTTGCATTAGTTGCAGTTATGAAATGGAAGATACACCAGATGGACGTCAAGACAACATTCTTGAATGGTGTAGTCGAGGAGGAAGTGTACGTGGAACAACCACTAAGATTCGAGACACATGACAGGCAGACTCATGTGTGCAAATTGAAGAAGGCCTTGTATGGATTGAAACAGACACTGAGGACATGGTACGACAGGATGGATAACTTCCTAATGAGCCAAGGCTTTACCAAGAGTAAAGCAGATTCGAACCTTTACTTCAAGGTTGAAGGCAGAAGACTAGTGACGCTCCTGCTATATGTCAATGACTTGTTTTTGACAGGCGAAGATGAACTCATTAAAGATGCAAGGAGGAAACCTGCTATAGAGTTTGAGATGAAAGACCTAGGGGTGATGCACTACTTCTTAGGCATGGAGGTGTGGGAGAGTGCAGATGGGATTTTCCTTGGTCAAGGAAATTATATAGAAGAGATATTGAAGAGATTCAAAATGTTGGACTGCAAGGCGATAGCCACGCCTATGGCATAAAACTTGAAGCCTCTGTGTGATGCTTCATCAGAGTCGGTTGATGCCACGATGTATCATTCGATGATTGGATCCTTGATGTATCTAGAAAATACGAGACCTGACATACGCTTTACTGTGAACACCCTGAGTCGGTTTCTGACGGATCCGAGACATGTTCACCTGATAGCTAGAGAGCATGTATTGAGGTACCTTAGAGGTAAAGTGGATTATGGGCTCAAGTATGATGTGAATAAGAAGATTAACCTACATGGTTATGGTCATTCGGATTGGGAAGGTAGCACCACTGATAGGAATAGAACTTCAGGTTGTTGCTTCAGTTTGGGATCTAGCATGATCCCCTGGTTTTTCAAGAAGCAATCATGCGCGGCGCTAAGTGCAGCCAAGGAAGAGTATGTTTCCCCTTGCTCGGCTAGTTGCGAGGCAATGTGGCTACGAAAGCTACTGTTTGATTTGTGTGATCTCCAGTTGGATGTGACTTGTATCTTCTGCGACAATCATAGTTGTGTGAAGTTGTCAAAGAACCATGTGTTCCATGACAAGTCAAAGCACATAGAGATCAAGTTCCACTATATCAGGGATATGGTGTAGAGAGGAGCAGTGAAGCTCCAGTATGTGGCAACAGACGAGCAGATAGTCGATGTGTTAACCAAGCCTCTAGATAGAGTAAAGTTCGAGTACTTTAGAGAAAGACTTGCTGTGATCCACAACGAGACCCCTCGAAAGAGGGAGTGATGAATTCTAGCATAGTTGGAAAGACAGGTTGTCTGAGCTTAAAATTTTGGCAAAGATCGTAGGTTGCTTAGACGTAATCAGTCATGTATGTTGTCCTTGGATAAGTCCTGGCGAAGCTTGTAGGTTATCCTTGGATGTAATCAATCCTGATATGTTTCTATGCTAGAAATAGCGAGAGACCAGAATACGGTGATGCATGATATCTCACATGGGAAATGAGACAGGTTGTCTGAGCAAAAAAGACCCTGGTGTAGCAGATTGCTTGGACATAATCAATCATTTAGGTTGTCTGAGTGTAAATACGAGTCCTGGCGTGATACGCAGGTTACTCAGATGTAATCAGTCCTAAGACAGGTTATACGAATGTAAATATGAACCTTGGCATGGTATGCGGGTTATTTATATGTAATAAGTCCTGAGACGGGTTATCCAAATGTAAATGAGTTCTGGCATGGTACATAGGTTATTCGGATGTAATAAGTCATGTGGGTTGTCCGAGTGTAAAAAGAGCCTTAGCATGGCACGCAGGTTACTCAGATGTAATACGCCCTGAAGGTTGTCTGAATGGAAAAGATCTTGGATGTGGGTTGTTCAGATCTAATAAGTCTTTGAGGTTGACCTAGAACGTAGAATTCTTGGTGTAGCAGGTTGTTCGGTAGTAATCTGTACTTATATATATATCTATATATGTGTGTTCCCATGTTGGAGATGATAAGGTCACGAAGCACTTGAGGTGCACCTATGCGGTTCTCCTTTATTGGTAGAACGCAGGTTGACCGTGTAGAGAGGTAATGCACTGAGTATGCTCCTAGGCGATTCTCGCACAGTGGATTCTATAGGTTGTCTTAATGATGTGAAATATCCTAGCATACTACTATGCTGATAGAACGTAGGTGGTCTACATTTGGGTTGTGCTCTTTGTGCTCTGTGTGTCTATTTTGTTTTGTGTAGGACAAAAGAGATGATCTGGATACAACGAGATAAAGGTAAGAGATGTGGGTTATTGTCGTGGAAATGTAAAGAAGGTCTTGGACAGTTCCTACGCGATGGCTTGCTCACAGATGTGATGAAGACTTGGATGAGGACTAGGCCTACACCCATTATGAAAAAGGGATGGCTCTGTAGGAACATTCAATGACAAATAGTACTTTTCTATGATCGATAAGAAGATGATGTTGACAACAACTATGATGATGACTCTATGACTTCGTGATGAAGACTTGACCAGATGTGTTGATGATTGTGAAAGAGAGAGAATACCTTCCTAGTTAAGATGAGTGTTGATGTATTTGTAACTTCGGAAGATATTTTGATGTATATTATCATTGTATGTTGTTGTACCCCCATCAGAGATGTGTTTACCTCCTTTCGGGATGTCATTATTGTGTATAGACCTTGAGGTAAAACCTCTATTGTAAGTCGGGGTAATAGTCCCCAGTGTAACATTATGTAATTTGTATTTGGAGTCTCTTTAGGAGACGTCGACCCTATTAGGGTAACAGGTCAGCCCCAATTATGTAATAGGTCAATCACTTGATTAGTATAAATAGGGAGGCGCTCTCCCTCATTTATACACACCTCACACTCACTCAAGTTCGCATGAGAGAGAGAGAGAGAGACATGGAGGAGAGATAGATAGTTGCTAAAGAATTTTTATTACTGGGATTGATCATCTTATGACACAGTCTTTGTGACTGTACTATTTTGAGGAAGTTTGCGGGGTTTTCTCCTTTATGGTTTCCCCGATGAAAATCTTTGTGTCTTGTGTATATGTTCTATTTTATGCATATTGTTGTACTGGTTATTCTTTCAGATAAAGATCCTAACTAAGCTAACAAGATCTAAGAAAAACTAACACATAGGGGAGGTCAATAGTCAATTTGTCAACCTATAGGCAAAGGATGCAAACCAATGTATGAGGTGATGATGGATGATGTGTAGTTGGCCAAAGGTGGACCAAAAGAAGGGGGAAAAATTAATTTCCAAGACCAAGAATCACCCTGGTTTAATGGTACTGTTGTGCCCCTACCCAACAGCCTTTAAAAAAACATTATTTCATCAAACAAAATTTTATTTTGTTTTGATGAAATGTTTGAATTTCATATAGCAAAACTAAAGAATTGACAGCGACTGAAATGGTGACATTACAGAAGCTACTGAAACAATGAAATTAAATGTTTTTAAGGAAAACCTTTGCAAACTATGGATTAGTTAACAAAATCACTACTTTGAAATTATTATGAGTGGATTTGCATTGAGAATCAAGGGATAAGTGTTGAAGATTTATCATAACCTACTCTTGAAATCTTATCCAAATGTTTATTATTTGATGTGATTTTATCATAAATATTGCTATGGTTTTGAAATTGGAAGGTTGATTATTGTACTTTTGACATCTTATCAAATTTCATTCAAATTATATTTTCAAGGCTTTTGTTCAATAACACAACCTTATCTTTATATGGTCCTCATATGTCATTTTTATTGCATGTAGAGGTCGAGGTTAAAACTATTATACAGTAAGATGTGGATGCATTTTGTTCATAAGGTCAAGGATGGATGCTTGGATGTCTTTGAGAGTTATATATTTTTGAATATGCATGAGTCCAAACAATATGAGCATTTTCAGTATTGGTAATGTTGGTGGACATTCCTCCACATAGGTGAAAAGACAAAGTAACCATGAATATTATTGGATATTCTCCATATGAAACAACAACCAACAGAGTATTTTAATCAATAAAGAATTATTTCATGGATTAAAATATGATGTTTTGGTAGTAAAGCTTTCAACATTTTTGCAATTAAATATCTCGTTGTATAAATCGCCATAAGTGAATGCACATCATATTATTGCCACATCACGAGAAGCTCAAAGCATAAAGAGAGAATCTATCATTCAAAATGCGGGTTTATAACAGATCATGTAGTTTTCATTATACTGCATGGAAATAGCGCGTAAAGCTCATGTTGAGGATTATGCCAAAGGATATTTATTATTATATCGCCAAACTGTAAAACAAAGAGTGCCACGATGCATCATAAAATCTGGCTGGTTATAGATGGTTTGCAGTTTGCATTGATATGTATATCCAAATCAGCAGTTGCTTGCATAGATTAGGGCGATGAAATTGCAGGAATACAAGAACAGTTGTGATCAAGAATAGGGAAACATACCAGCCTATGAAGAAAATGGTTACGGTCATTCTGAATTTACACCACATGATCTTTGCTGGATTACTGAGATTACTCAAAATGCGCTAGCGTGAAAGGGAAGTCTCTTATGCTTCATCATTTATCTTTCATGATGATTATGTTGTTTTTATTGGGCAGTTTAAACGTGAAGTGGAAAATAGAATATATTTCAATCGCAATATTAAAAATTGTTCGCATTTAACTTTTTTTTGGATGATGCAGGTTAAAGGAGCATTCGTGGCTGGATTGAAGGATATTGTTAGGATTCTGGAATTGTGAGATGAACGAAACTGCCGTGAGATGAATTTCCTTCTTGCTGTTAATAGAAATGCGTTTTCAACTGACAGACGATTTTCTGGACCACATTATGAGCAAATGGAGATAGATCTTAAAAATCCGCCACATGGGTTTTTCTCAGAACGGACCCATTTAGTTTTACTCAGGAGGATTTCTCCAGAAAGTGATGGATTCTGGGAGATTTCGGGGATCTTCTGGACGCGATTTTGGCAGTTGCGTCCAGCAAAAATTCGCCTCTGTAAAACTCAATTTGGATTCCATTTTTGTTTATTTAAGCAGACTGGAATTTGATGGAGTTGGGGGGGGTGG
>LPNX010628253.1:479123-496313 GCA_001517045.1 Pseudotsuga menziesii
GAATTATTTCTTCAAGGAGATCTTAATCCCTGATTGCTGAAAGACTTGGGAGCGTTCATTAGTGCCATGAGAGATTTTTCTTCCAGCTCTGAAAACGCTGCTGCCAAGAGGTCGATAGTGGGAGAAAAGACATGGCAGGATCACTGTAATTATTCTCTGTGTCTGGAGGCAATTTTTTGCCAGTGGCTACAACATCTTTAAGACTGGTGATATCCATATACATTTACAGTATTTTAATACTATGCAAGTGTATTTTCGATATCCATCGATCTTGTTCTTTTTTTTCTGCAATATTAATGTTTTGTTATCATTCCTTTGATGAATTTTGCAAATACATTACATTTATATCATTATCGACTTATGCTGATTCCAAATTTGTTGATGAATGTCATGTTGTAAATTTTATGATTGTTATCATAACATATATGATATGTCTGCCTATTGTATGATCTTGATTAGTTTCTGGATTTCTCTTGTATATGTTCAAGATTATTTATGCAGTAGATTCATTGACAGATTCGATTTCAGTTTAATATTCTTTTTGCTCCCGATCGAGATAAGACATTTTAAGTTAGGTTAATAGTAGTTTTTCTTTATGCAATTATTGAATCAGATTGACACATTTATGTTTTGATATGTTATATTTTCAATCCTGTTTTTTAATGTACATTTGTTAATAGTGTAAGTTATGTAAATTGATTGGATTTATTAATATTTCATTAATTATTATTGCATTCATAGATTAATTATTTTATTATGTTGATTACAGTAATTAGTTGTGTACATATGTCAAAGTAATTTAGTAATTACCTTTAATAATTTGTTTTGTACATTTACAAGTATACTATAGAACTATTGAACTAATAAGCAGTAGATTTTAGTTTCAGTTTTTAGACTTAGTTTAGTTAGATTTTCAGGCTAATAGAGCCTTTAAACCTGTCGGAAACAACCATCCCAAACAGCTTGGAACCTGCTCTAAGGATCCCGGTCTGAGTTGTCTTCCCCGTTATGTGCATAGTCGCATATGCCCATCAACAGGTACATAAGTAAATTAAGAATCTACTGCCCTCGTCAACTTATGGGTGGTACTACTGATTATACTCATCAAATAATCAATACATCTAATGCAACAACATTAATGTAAAGTACACCATCAGATAATATATCATCATGATATGGCATAGCAGTAGGAAAATGGCATTTATCACATGATCATCACATCATCTCATCAAAAGGAGGAACAATAGCAACAAATATGGACCTCAATACTCTAGAATGCATAATGCTCTGAAGAAAAAATAAGTATGAAAACATGTGCTCACAGAATGTGGCATAACAAGAGGGTATCCATTGATGTTGCTTTTGATCTACTAGTTAAACTTGAGAACAGCATGTTAGATCAATAAACAAGGAAAACTCATGAACCATAAATCAACAAAAGTTTTAGGATGGATCTGGGATCACCAGTACGTACCTATTGGCTATAAAGTCGGGAAAAAACTAAAAATTGTCGAAGTGAAAATGGGGAAATCCAATGAATCTCATAAGATCAAGGCATCCTGATCATCATGTCAATGTTGGATTAAGAGAACCCCTAGACTAAGGGATAAATGATGCTTACAACCTTGTCTTGGACACTCGAAATCGAACCAAGGGGTAGAAACTTCTAACACTATGAATCTTTGGGATTTGAAAAAAACTCTGGTTCACATAGATTTCTCTATGCCAAGGGAGAAAATACCCACAAAAATTATAATACCATTAAGTTTGGTTAAGCAAGAGAGGTGCAACATTAACAAGAAAGAATCAACACACAAAAGAAATAGGGAATGAAAACCAAATGGCCAATTCTCATTAGCATTAAAGTTCCAATAGGAAGTTACAAGTGCATAGATAAGATATATAGTTTTATTAATGTCTACCAAGTGATTGGAAATAGGTCAAAGGGACTACTAGTGTCATTGAGTAGTGAGATACAAAGTTGGAATCACATGTTAGAAAGTGGCAACAAGGAAGGTCTTCTATGATTGCATGTGTCCTTGAATGCTAGAAGACATAAAACAAGAAGACAAATGTATTAATGTGATTTTCCCAAGTTTAGACTTAGGAAAGTACATTACATGATCTAATTATTAATTGACTTAATGGAGTCACTTTTATAAAGTGAAAAGTGAAAATAATTTCATTGATGACTAATATTATCTTGGTCATTGATCTCACCAGAGGATCTCATCCATTGATCCATAGCGAGGGTTAGGAATTTCCCTGGCCATTGAGTTAAAAGAATAGTTGGTGGAGAGAACATACACAGACAAACATGGAAGTTTTAGGAAGAAGTTTGCAGAGAAGACAAAAGAGCACTCACCTGGAAGATTCGTCGACAGATCAGGCAGAGCACAGGGACATACACATTCATGCAAAGGAAGGCCGCACAAATCCGTAGAGGTCGTACAACAACAATAGTCGTATGAAAGTCATTTTGATTTTGTACAACTAAAGCTTAGGGTCGTACCGCTGACACAGGAGGTCGTACAGCTGCACATAATGGTTGTACCGATTTGCTGGGTTTGCCTAGTGATTTGCATATGTTCTATTTTTCTAGGTTGGGTGAATTCATCTGTTGGATTGTAATTGTTCCATATCTTTATAATACAATTTCTTATCTGATTGTTGCGCTGGTTTTCCCATGGGTTTTTTTGGGGGTTTCCATACCCAAAAATACTGTGTCTATATTGATGTAATTATTGATATATGTTTCTTAGTATTTATTTTTCGTTGTATTACTAGTAACGAAACTCATGTGTGGTTATCATTAATAATTAAAAATATATTGTGTAGCTCAAGTTTGAGTTTTAAAGAAATTTACATGGAATCAGAGCTCTGTTGAGATAAATATGAGAAACAACAATAGTATTGATAGATTGCAAGAAGATTGATTGAAGACACAAACCTAGAGTCTAGATCTAGGGTTTGACAGGTACACTTCTCTATGGTCGTACAGTTGAGAGCCAAGGATAGACTCCAAGGGGGCTCAGAACTTTCCTACATGGAAAGAAAGGGTCATGAGAATCCTAGATGTTAATGCTACAAAGGAACATATTGACTCCATGAAGGTTGTGCCCACAGATCTGAAAGAGTTGGCAAGGTGGAAGAAGTTAGATTCTAGAGTTATGTTGATCATCTTGGATGGGGTGAAGGACCACATAGTCGCTCACCTTTATGGGAAGAAGACTGCATTGGAAATGTGGAAGGCTTTGGAAGGTCTTTACCAAAGCAAGAACAAAAACCGGAAGATGGTGTTGTAGTAGAGGTTACGTAGTACCAAGATGGCCAAGGGTGAAGGAGTTGTGCCTTATCTCACAAGGCTCACACAGATTAAAGACGATCTTGGAGCAGTTGGCTCTAAGACTGAGGATGAGGAGCTAGTTCAGATACTCTCAATGGATTTTCTAAGCCATGGGACATCTTTGTAAAAGGTGTGGTGGCTAGGGAGAAGCTCCTTAACTGGCAGAGATTGTGGGATGATTTTGTGTAGGAGGAGACCCGCATGGGTCAAGGTTTATGTTCATCCAGCAATGCCCCACAGATTGTGGATGAAGAAGCTCTAGCCCTATTAGGGAAGAGCAAGGGTAAGACAAAGAAAAATAAGGGTGGTAAGAGAACATTGACATGTCCAAAGTCAAATGTTTTATCTGCCACAAGCAAGGACACTTTGCCTCCCAATTCCCAGACTAGAAGAAGAAGAACAATACCCAAATGGTAGGTTTTGCAAAGGTGGAGGATTTTAGCAAAAACTTCGACGAAGACTTTTGTTTGATAGCTTGCATGGAAAGCACTGAAAGTTTTCCCAACCCGGTTTCAAGCCTTTAGGCTTCTTTGCATTGTTAATGCCCAACCCTTTCAATGCATAATTTTTCAAAAATTATCCAAACTGAAACTCATGTGAAAACTTTTTCTCAACTTTAAACAAACTCAGAGATTTTCTTTTCAAACAAGAAAAGTGAAACTCAGAAAATTTCAGACATTTACACATGAAAAATTCAGACACTTGTTTTTGTCCAATGGACCAGGAAAAACCCCCAAGGGAAAACCTATTTTCAGAGAGAGAGAGCTTTATTAAAATTTTCGACAAAATTTACAACCTCAGAACAACAGTACTTATCTCATTCCCTTCTCGAAATTTGTGCTCAAAACCTCACTGACAGAATGGTACGGACTACTCATTAAATGCCTCGAAATTCGTGCCACACATGTGAAAACCATACGAACTGTACGATCTGCTGCAATAAATGACCTCGAAATATGTGCCCGGTACGGTCTACAATTAATGCTGTACAAAATCTGACAACAACATTAATTGTTGCACGGATTCTTCTCAAAATTTGTGTCGAAAGTACGGTCTGGTACAATACGACTTGCCTCAATTTTTGTGCCAATAAATATTACAGCTTGCCTCGATTTTTGTGCTGCCTTTGTCTCGAAATCAAAATTTTATTGGGAAACGTGCCCACTTCAAAATTCTTGAATTTTCTCTCTCCCTTGGTTCAAAATCCCTTCAAACCCTTGCCCTCTCTGAATTCTTCTTCTCTCCCAAAAATCTCTTTTGGAAATGAACACAATGAATGAACTTTTGCCTTGCCCTAGCCTTTTTGTTCATGGCAACTTCCCCTGTTCATCTAACGATCAATATTAGATTAGATCAAAGGTTGGCATTAAATGCTCAATTAAAAAATAATTAAATGATATTTAGTGCACTCATATCATTTAATAAAGTCGAGCAACCCCTTTTTATTTTTAATTGCTCATTTAACTTTTTAAATGAGAACTTAGGAAAACATACCCACTTAACTTTTTAATAAAGTCACTTTAAAATTATAAAGTGCATCCCACTTTGTTAAACCACAGAAATGACTAGGAGTCACTTTTAAGTGTCCTTGTCCACCCCAAGGCAACACACTTCCTAGGTAACTTTTCAACACTCCCTCTTACCGAGGAAGGTATTTTTCACCAATCCCAACTTGTCTCTGTAGTAGACATGCTTCCCTCTATCCAAAGCCTTCGTGAGAATGTCAGCCAGCTGCTCATTTGTCGGAACATACTGCAAATGAACAACCCCTCTCTGAACATAATCCATGATGAAGTGATATCTAATCTCAATGTGCTTTGACCTATCATGAAATACTGGATTCTCAGAGAGCTTGATGCAACTCTGATTGTCACACTGTATAACTATGGGACTCAACTCCATATCAAACAAATCCACCATCAACTTGCGAAGCCACAAGGCCTCACAACTAGCCTGACTGGCTGCCATATACTCAGCCTCAGCAGAACTCAATGCCACAGACTTTTGCTTCCTGCTGAACCATGACACAACTGCCAAACCCAAGCTGAAGCAACAACCGGAAGTGCTCTTCTGGTCTAAAACATTACCTTCCCAATATGAATCTATATAGCCAACCGACCCTACTCCACCAGATCTCCTATAATCCAATCCATAGTCAGTTGTACTTGCAAGATACCTCAAGATGTGTTTTGCAGCAGTCCAGTGCACTCTCCTGGGCTCCACCATGAACTGACTGAGAGTGTTCACTGCAAAACTCATATCTAGTCTAGTGTTGACCAAATACATCAACGAACCAATCAACCGACAATATAAGGTAGTGTCCACCAACTCTCCCTCTGAAGAATGAAGCTTCGCCTAGTTGGTGATCATGGGTGTCGACATTGGTCTGCAATCTGTCATTTGAAATCTCTTTAGAACATCTGCAACATATTTTCCTTGCCCCAGGAAAACATGTCCATCCTCCTACCAAACCTCCATCCCCAAATAATAATGCATTAGTCCAAGGTCTGTCATCTCGAACTCTGAAGCAAGATCCTTCTTGCACGCATCAATCAGGTGCTCTCCCCTAGTAATGAACAAATCATCAACATACAACAAAAGAATAAGTGGAACACCACCAACCACAATGTAGTATAGGTTGGGATCCACTTCACTCTTCTAAAACCCAATCGAAAGCAAGTAAGTGTCAATCCTGGAATACCAAGCCCGAGGGGCTTGCTTCAGTCCATACAAGGCCTTTTTTATCCTGCAAACGTGTGTGTCTCTCTCACACACCTCAAAGCCTTGTGGCTGCTCTAAATATACCTCCTCCTGTAGAAAACCGTTAAGGAAAGCGATTTTCACATCCATCTGATGGATCTTCCAACCCATCTCTGCAACGACAGAGATCACTGCCCTGATTGAAGAAAAATGGCCACTGTTGCAAATGTCTCATCATAGTCAACTCCCTCGACCTGTGAGAAACCACGTGCAACAAAACGAGCTTTGAACTTCTCAATACTTCCATCTGCAGCATGCTTTATCTTGTAAATCCATTTGGAAGTCACAACTGACTTCCTCTTTGGTCTCAGAGCCACTTCCCACACCCCATTCTTCACGATGGAGTTGTACTCCTCCATCATGGCATCTTTCTATACCTGGTGTGCGAAAGCCTCCTCATAAGTATCAGGAACAGTATCACGTAAGCTGGTCACCTGTGCCATATAGCTGGAAAACCTCTTTGGTGCCCTGCTCTCTCTGACCTCCCTCTTGGGCAATCCAACTGACTGCTCTGCTTCCTTCATCAACTCTTGAAGCCAACTTGGCTTCCTCTTCCTGGAGGAAGCATCTTGTCTCAGACTCTCCTCAACCTCCTCATCAGACATCTGTTTCCCTGAAGAAGTCCCAACAACCTGAGAACCTGTCCCTGGTGAATCTGTACCTGTACCACTAGAACTCGAATCACCTGAAGTTGTCATCTGTGAACCTATGATCCGTGAACCTGTCCCTATACCAGAAGTCCCTGTAGACTAAGCCCCTGTAACTGAAGAACCTGTAACTTGTGACCCAGCCACACCTGAAACTGGTGATCCTGAACTATGAATCGCTGAACTCTGAGATGTCACCTGTGTAGTACCCTGCTGATCCTCCATCTTGGAATCAAGAGACCTCCTGAAGGCTTTCTCATCCTTGAACTTCACCTCCCTTCTCACCACAACTTTCCTCTGTGCAGGAAGGTAAATCCGAAAAGCCTTTGATGTGTCATCATAACCAACAAAGATACCACACTCACCTGTTGCCTCCAACTTTGTCCTCTTCTTAGAAGGGACATGAGAGTATGTAAGGAAACCAAAAATACGAAAGTGACCTATCTCAGGCACTTTCCCTGTGAATGTCTCCTCAGAAGTTTTACTCCCCAATGCACGGTGCGGACTCCTATTGAGAACATAAACAACAGTACTATAGGCCTCTGCCCATAGAAAGAAAGGAAGACTCTGATCGTGCAGCATGGCTCTAGTTGCACCCACTATAGAGTGATTCTTCCTTTCAGCCACTCCATTCTGCTGTGGAGTGTAAGGAACAATCAACTGCCTCTTTATCCCCTCCTGTCGACAATACTCATCAAATGCATGAATAGTGTACTCACCTCCATTGTATGACTGAAGTGCCTTGATCTTCTTTCCTGTTTGGTTCTCCACAAGAGCTTTGAACTCTTCGAATCGAAGCAAGACTTCCTCTGATCTCTTGCTTCTAAGGAAATAGATCCAGGATTACTGGAAAAGTCATCAATGAAAGTGATGTAATAGTCATATCCTATCAAAGAGGCAAAAAACATGGGACCACACAGATCTGAATGTATCAACTGAAGCACTCCCTCTGATCTGGAATCACTGCTTGGAAAAATAGTCTTGGTGTACTTTCCCAAAGCACACCCTCTACACACACCACTAGACTTTGTGCTGAACTCTGGCATACTTGTAGTCATCTCTCTTAGCATCCACAAAGCTGGATGATGAAGATGAGCCATCCTCTTGTGCCATAGCTCACACAACTCATCACTGCTCTGAGTGTGTGACAGTGCATGATGTGGCTGAAAAAGAAGCTTGTACAGTTTCCCACTTTTTACTCCAATCACCCGTGAGTCAGATGGACCTGCTGACTTGGGAAAGATGTGAACTTTCCCATCAAGGACATATACACCGAAGCCTCTGTCCTCTATCATGGAAACTGAAACAAGGTTCTTCTTCAACCCAGGGACAAACATCACATCCCTTAGAAACATAGGCTGCATGGACTCCCTCTCAAAGCGGAAAGTCCCTTGCCTAACTGCTCTCATCACTGTATCATCTCCCAATACAACCTCCATCTCCAAGTCTAACTCAGACATCTCTGTGAACATGTCTCGATCACCTGTCATATGAATGGAAGCTCCACTATCAGCGTACCAAGTGGAGGAAGTAGTGGTGGCATTCAATGACTGCCCAACAATCATGGAATGCTCCATGTGGTCCTCAAAATCTCTGCTGGTAATAGAAGATGCTCTCTCTACACCAACACTTGCAAAGAGAGAAAAGTCTCTCTCAAATCTCACTGCAAACTCATCGATCTCCGCTGTAGTTGTAGTATGTTGCTTCTTCTTTTTCTTGTTAGGACACTGTCCAACATAGTGTCCCATCTTCTAACATGCAAAGCATTTCACTTTGCTCATGTCCTTCTTCTCTCCCTCATGCTATTTGGCTCCCTCCTTGGAGCCCTTCTTGAACTTCTTCTTCTTCTTCTTTCCCTTCACTGCTAAAGCTACATTCTCCTCATCATCTCTCTGATGTGACGAACTGCCCTGTAAGAAGCCTCTCCTTATCTCCTCCTGTGTGAGATCATCCCACAATCGATCCCATGTGGGCATGTTCTCCCTCCCAATAATGGTCTGAACAAATACGGTCCACTGTTGTGACACACCATTAAGTGTTGTATGCACCATCTCAGGAATGCCTATCACCTCTCCTACAGCTGCTAGCTCATCTCTTACCCGTGTGATCTTGGTAAGATATGATGCCATGCCTTCACCTTTTCCCATGCGAACACCCTTCAACTTCTCTCTCAACACCATCTTTCTGTTTTCATTGGAACTCTGATAAAGATTTGTCAAACCTGTCCACATCTCAAAAGCATGGTCTTTGGCTGAAATGTGAGGGATCACATGATCCTTCACTGCATCAAGAGTGACTCTTCTTGCCTTTATGTCCTTTTTCAGAAAGGCTGTCTTATCTGTTGCATCAACAGGTACTACCACAAGATTTGTAGTTGTCCCTTGAACTATATCCCATAGTTCATTCTCTTCAAGAATCAAGCTAATCCAGCCTTCCAAGGAATAAAATTTGCAACCCCATCAAGTCTATCTTCGACTCTAAAATTTGCAGCCCATTTAAATGAGAACTTAGGAAAACATACCCACTTAACTTTTTAATAAAGTCACTTTAAAATTATAAAGTGCATCCCACTTTATTAAACCACAAAAATGACTAGGAGTCACTTTTAAGTGTCCTTGTCCACCCCAATGCAACACTAGATGGACAAACACTTCCTAGGCAACCTTTCAACAAGCACCATAGGCAACAACGCTTTGTACGTCGACAGTGGAGAATCTTGTCATATGACATGACATAAAAGGTTCTCCAAGAGCTTGCAGGGGGGTCGATTAAATCTCCACATTGAGCTGGGTGATGATTCACAGTATCAGGCGCAGGGAGTTGGTACTGTTTCGTTTTAGAGGGAGTCTGGAAAACACCTCAGTTTTGCTGACGTATTGTATGTTCCGGGGTTGACCAAGAACCTCATATCCATTTCCACCCTAGAGGACAAGGGCTTTCAGGTGAAGTTTTGAGATCATAAGTTGTATATCAATCCTAAGGGGTCAGAAAGGAGTTTGGATCGGGTGATTGGGATCCAGAGCGGGAAGGTGTACAGACTACACTTCGAGTTTGCAAAGGCTCTAGTCAGCAACAACAACAATCAAGGTGAATTGTGCATAGGAGGATGGCACACTTACACCATGAAGCATTGAGACATTTGAGACAGACAGTTATTGGAGTTCCTCAGGTACAAGTGGAGAAGCATAACCATTGCAATGGTTGTGCGTTGGGGAAGAACATCAGGAAACCTTTCCCATAGAGTGAGCACAAGTCTTAGGGGACCTTGGACTTAGTGCATTCAGATGTTCCCCGACCCATGAGTGTCCAATCATTCAGTGTCTACAGTTATTGCATCACTTTCATTAATGACTATTCCAGGAAGAGCTGTATCTATTTCCTGAAGGCCAAGTCAGAGGTCTTTGAGTGGTTTCAGGAGTTCAAGACTCTCCTAGAGAACCAAACAGGAAGGAAGATTCGAGTATTGAGGACGAACAATGGGGGTGAGTATACCTCCAATGAGTTCTCGGAGTATTGTTCATCGAAGGCGATCAAGAAGGAGCACACAGTTCCTCGTACCCTTCAACAGAATGGAGTGGCAGAGAGAAATAACAGTACATTGGTAGGAGAAGACAATGCCATGCTATTTGATCAAGGATCGCCACTATTCCTATGCATCGAGGCATACATGACCGCAGTTTACATTCAGAATAGGTGTCCCCACACAGCTTTGGGGAGGAAGACACTCGAGGAGGTTTTCGCAGGAACTAGACCAGATGTGAGCCATTTGCGCGTATTTCAGAGTGTCTTCTATTGTCACATTCATGTTGACACTAGGAATAAATTGGACCCTTTTGGAGAAAAGGGGTTACTTGTTGGTTACAACAAGACTTCGAAGGCATACATACTATATATTCCTGCTTGCAAGAGGATCATTGTGAGCAGGGATGTCTAGTTTGATGAGGACAGAGCCTTGCATAGATCTATGGACTTACCAACACATGAGTAGCTAGTACAGGATTTGGGGGTCAAGTTGGAGGAGCTACAGGTACATGTACAGACACAGAACACAGGTTCTGATAGTCAGAGGGATTCAGGTGGATAGGATCCTTTGGTCATTGACTTGGAGGATGAGCCGCAAGAGGAGGAGGGAAACCAACAACCGCAACATGTAGACACTAGGTCACAACCTAAGTGGTTTAGGTCCACAGTTCAAGATTCCCACCAGGTGACTCTTCCACAGAGCTCCATGGCACTCATGACAGAGATGATTAACTCTGAACCTTCTAGTTTCAAGGAGGCTACACAATATGATGTGTGGCAGTAAGCTATGGTTGAGGAGTATGACTCCATTATGAAAAATTAGGTATGTGAGGTTGTGTCGAGGCTGGAGATAAAACGGGTGGTGGGATCCGTATGGATCTACAAGGTGAAGCATGCAGCAGATGGAAGCGTAGAAAAGTACAAGGCGCGCTTCGTGGCAAAGGTGTTTTCACAGAAGGAAGGAATAGACTATGAAGAGACCTTTGCGACTATTGCTAGATATTCTTATATTCGAACTATCATCTCATTAGCAACAGAGATGGGTTGGCGTGTTCATTAGATGGACGTCAAGACTTCCTTCCTCAACGAAGTTATACAGGAAGAGATATTCATTGAGCAAGCCCAGGGGTTCTATGTGGAGAATAGGGAGGCGCATGTATGCAGGTTGCAGAGAGCTCTATATGGGATCAAGTAGGCACCTTGGGCATGGTACTCGAGAATTGACAGCTATCTACAGGAGATGGTATTCCAACGAAGTGAGGCATATCACAACCTGTACTTCTTGTTAGGTGAGGTGCCTCTCATACTGGTATTGTATGTAGATGATCTCTTTCTTACAGGATATGAGAGGCTGATTGACGACTACAAGTCCAACCTTGCAGTTGAGTTTGAGATGAAAAAACTTGGATTGATGCATTACTTCCTAGGCTTGAAAGTTTGGCAGAGAGATGGGTGCTTCTTCATTGGACAGGAGAAGTATGTAGTTGAGATCTTGAAAAGATTCAGGATGGTGGATTGCAAGCCCATGTCAATACCTATAGTTTCCAACTGGAGGAATATTGATGCATCGGGGTTAGAGGGGTTTGATCCTACATTGTATCGCCAACTTATCAGATCGCTCATGTATCTGGTCAACACACGGCCAGACATTAGCTTTGTAGTCACATCTTTGAGTCAATTCATGGTGGACCCTCGGAGAGTACATTGGACAACTGCAAAGCATGTGCTTCACTACATCAGAGGTACAATGGAGTACGGGTTGGTTTATGAGCGAAGTGGGATTGTACAGTTAGCAGAATTCACAAATGATGAGTGGGCAGGATGTACAGAAGACCGCAAGAACACTTCAGGTTGTTGCATCAACATTGGTTCATGAGTTATCTTGGTTTAGCAAGAAGCAGAAGTCAGTTGCATTCAGTTGGGAAGAGGTCGAGTACATGGCAGCTAGTTTGGCTGCATGTGAGGAAATGTGGCTGATAAAGTTGCGTTCAGGGTTATTCGAGTGTGTGTCGCTAGGGTTTGAGCCCTAGCTTGTACGAATGAGTACCTACTAAGGACAATGGATTCCTTAGTAGCAGTTCAATGAAATATGAATTAAAAGCTATAACTTGAAGTAAAAAGGTGCTAAACAATAATGAAAATTAAATCTAAACAAGTTTATTAAACAAAACAGTAAAAAGTGAATAGTAATTTTGTATTAATCTGACCTTCAATGTGAAGGTTGGTGAAGCCCTTTGCGGTGATCCGAGTCGGTAGCTCCGAGCTTCAAGCTGCTTCTTCTCTTTCTCCAATGGTGGAAATGGGCCAAAAGGGGCTCTCACGGTGAAAGTAGCTTCAATGGTGAGCTATGATTTCACGAGCAATTTTGGCAGAGGCAGGATACTTGTGATTGTGGATCTGGAATAAGGGGTTTCCACCCCTTATTTATAATTGAAAAGCATGCGGTTTTAGGGTTAGGGTTTCAGCTATTTATGGTTTTTTCCTCATTATTTTATATTTTTTCTTTCTTTTTGGATATTTTTGCTTTTTTGGAGGAATTTTGGATATTTTTAGCTGAAAAGAGGGTTTTATGGCCTTTTGGAGGCATTTTAAGCCTTTTGGAGGCTTTTTGCATGGTTTTATGGGTTTTTGATGGAAATATGGTAGGAAAATGGACAAATGGGCCATGTAATGGGGCAGATGAGGCAGTGAACCATTTTTGGGTGTTAACAGATTGCCCCCTGATGTGCGAGGGCAGGAGTTCATCGTATGGCCGATGGACATCATAAGTCATATTCCTTTTTGTTGCTGGGGTGTGGAGAAAGAGAAGGAACCAACTGATGCCCGGAACAACGATCTCGAACCACCTGCAAGGACTAAAAAGTACATAACCTCAATAATGGATGAGGAATCATTTGATAATCTGGACGAGGCGGGCATTCCCATGCTCGTATCAAGATACATAAAAATAACTGTGAGGCCCGAAAAGGGTGACCTGTAGGATACATAGAAAACCACTGTGTATATCATAAGTGTCCAGAGGGGACACAATGCTGGAACATACTGCTGGGCTGACCATGTCTGAGCTGAATAACTGATGCACTGGAATGACAGCAGTGCTACTGAATGTGGTTCCGAAGGAACTGATGAGCTGCTGGATCAAAGTGACAACGGTCATACATGCAATGGTATACTGATCTGGAACTGAACTGGGTATGCGAGGAAGCATGGAACTGGATGGCTTCCGAATACAATCTCCAACGCAGCCCGGACATCCACGGGAACATATCATTGAGCGTTCCAAAGTGACTCACCAATGTGCTAGAGTCGGGGGAAATCCGGGGTCTTCGACAAATAGTGGAATGGATATACATCCTGCGCGATTCTCAACGATGCGATTAAGGTGCTGAAGTCGAGCATGTGAGAAACAATGATTCGGAGAGGCAATGATGATTCCTCCCAAAATGGTCCGTAGGCACCCACCACAGATGGTGATGGGTCCAAGGCGCAGGGGCCTCTGGGTCTATCCTCTGGAATAGAGGGGCTGTCGTCGACAGAGGGAGACCTGCAACTATCAAGGCAATGATGTTTCCTTGACAGGAGCGCGAGGTAAAAAACCGAACTGTGATAGTACTGATAGCAGGAGTGATAAACTAGGGGGAATAACTGGGCAAGTAGAGTGGGTGGACTCAAACTTCCTTTGTTCAGAGTATGATGGCGGGGATGATCCGGCAGCATATGAGACTGACTGGTGGTAAAGGGATCATAGCGGTATAGGATCTGAGGGTGAATGGGCTGAGGTAGACTCAAGCTGTGGTAAAATGGTAGGAGATTGCAGAATACTCTGAACAAAGGCGACCTAATTGGGGGTGCTACTGAGATGATCGATCATAGCGCCAAGAGGCGCGGGGGGACTGCTTCATGGGTTAGGGAACTTGAAGAAGTGTGGATATAAAATGGTACTGTCATGTGGATTTTACGAGCCCATGACAGTTCATGCTCGTGGTCGCTTTCAATTTTAAGGAGTCTGAAAGCAAATAAGAAGACTCTGAAATAATGGAATGATACTGTCGTGTGGATTTTACGAGCCCACGATAGTACATGCTCGTGGTTGCTTTCAATTTTAAGGAGTCTGAAAGCAAATAAGAAGACTCTGAATTGATGGAATGGTACTGTCGTGTGGATTTTACGAGCCCACGCCAGTACATGCTCGCGGTTGCTTTCAATTTTAAGGAGTCTGAAAGCAAATAAGAAGATTATGAATAAATGGCCAGGCAAGGAGGAAGTGTTCAATCAAGGAGTATTTATGATGACCAGGACTGAGGGTGGGGGGGAACACTGGTGGGCCTCCTTGTGGGGTTAATGAATGGAGGCAAAAGAACGAAACATTTGCAGTATGACAGGAGTGGATGGCTCATGTAAAAAGTGTGAAATAATCTGATGACGGTCGATGTGGCGCGCAAATCAATGCGGCAAGGTGTAGGGACGCAATGTTGCAATTGTACCAAGTGAGAGCGAGAAATGATCTCAAGCATTATCACGAGCTCGGAAAAATGAATCCAGCGATATAAAAAGTACTAAAAACGGAGAACGGCCGAAGTGGCACGTAAACCGAGACGACTAGTGGTGTCTAAAAAATGGGCAAAAATGATGTAGCAAAAAAGAACGCAACGAGGGGACCATTATGATGGTCTCGTCATGCTGATTCCAATGGTGGAAACGGTTCGAAAAATGGACTCCGTATGGGTTTAGAAAAGCCAAAACAAGAAAAGGTCAACGGACTATAAATAGTAAGTGGGCCCAACATGACATGTGTCATTTGACTATTGGACTTTGGTTCGTGCGTATAGTGGACCAGAGCTGAGTTGTTGTTTCTGGACGATCTGACCGGTGGATTGCAGATTCGGGAGAGCCAGGTATTCCGTTAAACTCGTGCCTGCATCATTTTTAGGTTGGGGGGTTGGGTAGTGGGTCCCAGGGGGTTTTTTGTATGGTCCACGTGGGTGGACCGCGGGTTAGGAGGTCGAAGCTGCGGTCTCCGGCCGCAGGTTTCGACCGAGACAGTCGCGGTCTCCGACCGCAGGTTTAGTGTCGACAGCCGCGGTCGAAGGCCGCGACTGTGGGTCGGACAGTCGCGGTCGGAGACCGCGGCTGTGGGCTAAACAGCCGCGGTCGGGCCGCGGCTGTGGGCTGGACAGCCGCGGTCGGGGACCGCGACTGTGGGCTGGACAGCCGCGGTCGGGCCGCGGCTATGGGCTGGACAGTCGCGGTCGGGCCGCGCTGTTTTACCTGTTTGGATGAGTGGGAAAGTTTATGATTTTGACCTGAGTCTGACGACACTTTGTTGTGTGTTTGACAGGATGCCGCGAGCGCTATGGAGGGAGCGGGAGATACCTGAGGAGATCGTGACTATTGTTCAGGAGGATCGCCGGGTGCGATCGCTGCTAGGGCTTTTCGGGCTACTGAAGTTTGCTGAGGTGCCGATGATGCGGTCAGCAGGGTTGCTGCTGAACCGTTTGATTGATTTCTGGGAGCCAGATGCACTGGCATTTCGAGTGCAGGGAGAGAGGGTGGACCTCACCCTGACCGATGTTTATTTCTTGATTGGGTTGCCCTGCCTGGGGAGGGTAGCTGATACACAGCCGCGGGTGGCTGCGGACTTCGATATTGATGATGTACGGGAGCGACTCTGCAGGGCAGATGCTGAGGTGCATAGGAATGCACTCTTGGTGAGGGACTTCCGGGAGCCAGCGGTGCGGGCGATGGCAGCCTGTGTGGTACGGATTTTGGGGTCCCAGTCACCTGAGAAGGTGTCTGGGGGTCAGATGCAGCTCGTGGAGCGTGTACTAGCTGGGACCTATTTTGCGTGGGGCCAGATGTTCCTGACCTGCGTCTAGCGACAACTGACCGCAGCAAAGGAATCTGGCAAGGGATTCTGTTATGGGTCATTCTTGTGTGCTTTCTTTATGGAGAGGGTCCCCACACTGCGGCCGCGAGTGCCGGTCAGAGCAGGGGGCTTGAGGGAGCCTAGGATGATTCGGTGGGGAGAGATGATGCACCGCCGTGGTGGCGGGGATGTTGGGCGCTACTTCACTCAGGAGCTGTACATGCAGTGGCTCCAGCTACCACTGACGCTAGAGGACTATCCGTACAGGGATATGGACTTCACGGGAGATCCAGATGCTCCACGGCCACCAGGACAGGCATGGGGGCCTGATGGTATGTATGATTTGTTTGCATTGTCCAGTTTTATGCTATATGATATATGGTTGATATGTTGTGACTGACAATTTGGGTGTTTTTGCAGATGTGGGTCCGAGGCCGCCGCCAGGACATGTGCCACGTAGAGGGACTGTAGCCATTCCCGCTTTACCTGGGCGAGGGGAGTTGCGGCGTCCAGATGCCGAGGGGACTTTGGAGTCTGTACGGGTGTTGTTGGAGCGGTTGCTGGAGGGAGTGACTGATGTGGGATGGCGGGACCTGGATCAGGAGGTGATTCAGGAGTGTATGGGGGCACCGCGTGACTTTAGAGGGATTGCGATCCGGGTGGCCCTATTGGCGGATAGGGCATGGGCACAGGTGCCCAGACGGGATGAGGACCCACCGGAGGAGGAGCAAGGGGAGGACTCAGAGGCTGCGGATACTGGCAGTGACCCAGGTTATGACTCTCATTAGGGAGAGCAGGGGGCTCTCCCCGATTTTTTGTAGCTACGGCCTGTACCTTATCAGGCTTTTAGGATTGTACATACATTTTTTGTATAGCTGAGTACAGGGGTACTCAGGACATGTATAGCTCATGTATTTTTTTTTTTGGGTTTGATATATGTATATTTATGCACATGGATGCACTTTGATGATGTTTTATCCTTTGTACGCACGTGGATGCGCTTGATGATGTATTATATGTTTGTATTGCACGTGGATGCAAGTAGTCTA
>LPNX010628261.1:0-11442 GCA_001517045.1 Pseudotsuga menziesii
AGTTGCAAAATGGTCAACTTGCTTTAGTAATTTCAAAATAGGGTAAATATGAGCAAAATAATGAGGTGAGTAATAATTATTTAATCAAATAGATTTTCAAAATTTTTTTTATTTGTCTTTCTTTAAAACTAATAATGATTGTCAAGATTAGTTAATGAGTAAACTAATCCATATAAATTTTTAAAATTTAGATTTAAAGAATAAATTGGAATTTGAATCATTTTACCATGAAATGAAGATTTTAAACATTTATTTAAATGTTTTTGAGAAATGACTTGCTTTTCTTTATAACTAAAAATGAACATTTACATGTTAGGGTTAACCTTGACTAGTGGTTTAAAGCACTTGGTTTCGCTTGGTTTCTTGCTAGTTGTATTTTGCCAAAGTGAGAAGGAGAGATGATCTCAGGCTTGGCCCACCAATAATAAATCTATTATTGAAGTTTGGTTTTTCCCTACGGGGTTTTGTTAAATTTTACATGTTCTTGGTTTTATAATATCTTTTTACTAAAGTCAATTGAATTTTACTACTAACATTGTAAGTATTGCCCTAATATGGTTGTATATTTATATGAGTATAATATTTTTATTTTTTAAATTATAAGCGCACATGTTATAAGTTTTTTGTTTACTTTTTATTATTATTATTATTTTAATGAGCCAACATGTGCCACATCATGGTGACGGGACACATCTCACCCACCCATTTGAGTGTCTCTCAATGCAATAATATAAAATATTATATAGTTAATATTTGAGATAATTTTGGTAATATCTTATAAAATGTGAATTTTATATGTAGTTAACTATTGCAAATAAAAATTTGATAAATTATTTATTTTTACTATATTCTTTCATCCATCTCTTATATGCTATATAAAAATTTTAATAACTTTTCTGAATTGTTTCATATTATTAATTGAGTTAGATTTCACACTATGTAAGTTTTGGATAAATAAGTTGAAAATGAAAAAGTGGAAGAAAGAAATATCAACAATTTGGTAGTGTCCAATCTCAAGCTTATGAAAAGGCTTCATTTGGTTTATCCTATTTAACTAAAGAACAAAGTGAAGGTGAACTATTTTGACTAGCATACCAAGCCCAATGAATTTTTCATTGATGCATTATATCTTTACGTTCAATTTTTCTTTTTCCCAAAATCATAATTACCTACCATTTTCTTAAGTTAAAAACCTTTAATCCTTGGAAATATACCTTGGTGATAGTTTTCATGGCCTTCAAGTTTATTTTGTTGTTTTTGGTAATCGAGTAAAAGTTCATATTATTTCACCACCTTAATATATATCTAGATTTTAGGAAGCATTTTGATTATGGTCATATTCTTGTCAATTTATTTTTATGTTTTTTTTTAATTCTCTTGCATGTGTTTTTTTTGTTTTACATCATTTTGCAATTGTAAGTGGATAAGTTGGTATAAACCTTATTGCAAGGTCATATTTTGGATTTTCCTTNAATTCTCTTGCATGTGTTTTTTTTGTTTTACATCATTTTGCAATTGTAAGTGGATAAGTTGGTATAAACCTTATTGCAAGGTCATATTTTGGATTTTCCTTTGTGAAGCATACCATTTACTTTTATTTTTATGTTGTGGAAGATATACATAAAAATAGATTTTACATTTGGTGCAAAACACTTTGTAAGATATGAAAGTGGAGAAAGTTGTATGACATGGTAATAGTTATAAATTATTGAGGAGTAACTAGTTATTGTCCTCTAATACTATGTTCATTTTAGGAATGTTATTCTAAGATATAGGAAATATTTTCATGGATGGCCTAATTCAATAATATTATCATGGGGCCATGAGTGGAGTTGATTATTTTCTCTTGCAACAAACATTATGTGAACTAGTTCAAAAAAATCCTTTGTTATCCATCCAAAACTATCAATGTCCAAGAATCTTTTGGAAGAGAATAAAGCATGAAAAATGATTCTTCAAGAAGCATTGTATATCATAACTCTTTTTACATCAATCATGAATCATTAAGCCTTTTCCAATGGATTGGTGTATTAAAGAAAAGAAACTTGGTTGCATCAACTAAGAGAGGTACTCTTATAGTTTATGGTTGNCAAATAAGAGAGGTACTCTTATAGTTTATGGTTGATGAGATCTATGGGTCTGTATGACATATGTGGTAACACTAATATAAAAAAATTAAAAAATGGTGTCCAACATACCATTTCCGTGAAGAAAATAAATAAATGATGCAAAATAAATATATTATACATCCATGTTAAAATTGGATGTTATAAGCATTGAGAGGTTTATACCTGGGATTTTATATCTCACATTGCTTAATAGATATAAGGATAAGATAGATCTATGCGAGTACCATCTGAATTATTGGTTGGAAATTTAGAAGTCAAATTGTCATAGTAAATTGTTGTAAATCTCTATGTCGATATTTTACATGGAAAACAATTTAAGTATGATGTGACATTTTGGCATCCACTTATTTTTAGTATTAGTCCCACTAGATTCTCTAGAACCAAGAGTATACCAATCTCATCTACCTACTTCGAATTGTTTTTTTTTTTAAACTTAAAAGGAATGATTATTACACTCTAAACAAACTCAAGTAATTGCGTGTCAGACTATTACAATCATTGAAAGGGATGAGAACAAAAAATTGATGGTTAGAGGTAAAAATTTATATGGCTTGATAATTTCATGGTAAATGGAGTAGGAAAACATGATCCATAGAGTAACATAATCCCTAACAAAATAAGCCAAGGAAACCTAATCCCTACCTAATTTCTAATTAACATCAGTACTAAAATATGCAAAGGAATTTCCTAAGAACTATTGTGTAGAGAACCACAGTAAGCCCAAAGAACCCAATAAACAATGTGATTAACTTGGCCCAGTTTACCATTTCACAAATAGAAGTGCCTATGGATGTGGAATTGAAGCTATGTTAAGTATACGCTTAATGACTTCTTTAATTTGAATTCTTCTAACCACCCATCACAAAACCAAACCATGTTGTTGAAGGTAAGATTATCGTACTCAGATTTGCCAAGGGAAAAAATTATGACTCAGTTTAAACTTAGCCTTTGACTTACCTAAGATATGTATTTTATAATTTTACCCCTTGGAGACTTCGATGTTGTAAACACAATCACTTTGCACCATTTTTATAGTCCTATATATATCTAATATAATAAAGTGTACACCAGATATGTGTACAGTTCAAACAATCTCTTGTGTAATTACATACTTTCCCCCTTGTTTGTTTACTTGTATGTGAGTATCCTTACATTTTAAAAACAGATCATATCAGTATCCAATTGAGGAGCAAGGCTGTCAAAGGTGAAGAGATCACAATCGATACAACCAGCCCCATCGATTTCCACAATGGCATGTCATACACCATTCAATTCTCATAATGCATAGAAATGTTGCAATGCCATTCAAATGTGAGAACTATCAAACAATGGAAGTTGATCCTTATCTTATATGATGTGGCCAAATGTATTGTCTGACTTCATCTTATAAAAACATTTCAAGGCAATTATAAGTTATAACATAGCATGGAAAGTCTTTCCGGTAAGTTTTCTCTCAACGCATCAATGTCTTCCAAATGGCAAGAAATTTCTAGCTATACAAATTTGGTTTGAGATAATGACTTGACTTCACCTCCCTCAGAAGACTGTTATGACAACAAATTATGTAGAAAGAAGTGATCGTAGAGTTCAAAATCCAATATGGATGATGATTTAATGGAAAAATATGGACAGATAACACAAATATTATTCTCTTGCCAATAGCCTTCGAAAATGCTAATCTGGGTCAGAAAACAACCCTGCCTATATTGTTTGGAAAACCACAAAGAATATTGTAACCTTGCAAAAACACATGCAGACATGGCCAAATTGAAAATGGGAATTTTATGAACCTTTGCCTTTGGATTTCCAAAATACCTTGGTTTGCTCAAAGCTGGGTCAAGTTTGTAACTTTGCCTCTCCACCTTTATTAGACGATTTTGATGACAAGTGAAAGGACAACATTGCTAACATTGGTTGCACTTCCACCGCCAAAAGAAAAGGTAGATGTCGGCATGGGAATGCTTAGATTTGGCAAGTTTAATCGAGAAGCACCAACTCCATAAGCAATGGAAGTGGAATTCGCTGAAGGTAAAGGCATGGACACTTGCGGATCGAATGACTACGCCCCCAATTACTGGACCAACCTGCAATTATAATTCTATAAACACCTAGCGAAGATATGGGAGATAGATAAATTATACCTATGTCCGAATGTGACGATCCCATACCATGATCAAAAGGTACAACATCCCAAGCAACCAAACTTAGCATAGATGTAACCACTAGAGCCATTCTAAATAGAGATAACTTAGCAGCAAGCAGTAATCCCAGAATCCTAGCTTTGCTTTCTCCCCCTAGCCGCGTTAAACTAAGTCAAATGTATTTTTTCTTTAGCAGGAACTTCCCCACTCATGAGCACATAAAAACATACCCATCATTACCTCACATTGGGCATTAACAACACGATATGTAAGCCATCCGTCAACCAGCGAGGAATCACTCAGCTATGTGGAACATACTCTCCAACAAAGAAAAGAATTAAATGTCATTTTTAATGAGAGGATTAAACATAGTATCCCTTACCTCCAAAGATTCTATGCGGTGGCTATGCGTGCCATCCTCCAATGTGTCTCCTCCAACACTACTATGCACCAGAGAAACCCACCACAAACCCATGACCGGAAAAATGGTAGATAAAAATTGTGAAAAAATGCTATGCGCGAGAGGACCAATACTGCTATGCATCACAGTGGAAAATACTGGTGACAAAACGCTATGCACCAGAGGACGAACACTTCTATGTAGCAAAGAAACCGCCCTCCAAATCCAGAAAAATGATGGAGAAAACTCAAGAAAAAATGATGGAGAAAAACCTATGCAACATCACACAGGTGCGCGCAAGCTTATGTCTTATGGTGGAGAAGCGGTTAGCTGTTTTGAAATAAAATAAACCCCATCATATTGCATATTTATATAGAAAAAAAAAACCCCCTTTACCCTTAATATACCACCAATATATTGGTTTATAATTTTTTTATTTTTAAGCCCCCAATATGAATGAACATGATATCATATTGGTCCCTATGGGATGCCCCCATGGAAGGGAGAGAGAGAGAGAGGACTGAGGGATGGTGAATGAGAGAAATAGCGATGGAGAGATGGTATATGGATGTGTGTTAGATAGACAAAGAGGGGGAGTTGTTTATAGAGGGAGAAAATGTATGGTGTTCCAATACCAATGTATATGTAAAATTGTCTTTTAAATTAACGTAATGAAACACGAATGTGATATAACACATGTGTTATATCGCATATGCAATATAAAACACATATGCGATATAACGCATATGTGTTTTGTTAAATTTAAAAATTTGGCAGGAACAAGTCTTGGCATGATGTTCGGAAAAATATTTTGACTACCGAACCTATTGGCGAGGACAAATAAATGAGGGCTATTGCATGTATTTCAGAACTCTATGAATATGGTCATTTTCGATGGTGTTTTTTGCTATGACAAACACAATATTTATTTTATGAAAATATAGAATATTGTAGAATATGATCTAAAGATTGTGAATACGTAATTTTTTCCTAAAAATGTATGTTTTATTTATTTATTTATTATTATTTCTAAATGACACACGTTAGTTTTAAAAAATAGATACAACGATTTATTTTTATATAACATCTGATTTCCTTCACCATTTCACAAGAAAACAATATGTTGCACTAGAGGAGAGCGAGCTCCATAAAGTTATATATAGAAATCAATAATTTCATTAAGTTTTTCCCCTAAATTGTTGCACACGCACAAAACGTTTTTGTTTCAAGGTTTTCAGACTTCAATAATTAATAATAAAAATAATAATTCATGAAATTTTTTGAATAAATATTGTTTCACTAGTACCATATGTCCTTTTTATGTCGGCAAGATTTTATCCAAAAATGACATCATTTATCTCATATAGTGTTGCACCCGCACAAACATATATGTTATGATGTATTGAAAATTTGAAATCCAATATATGGAAACTAATTTTATAATCATTTGCACAAATTTTATATAGATAAAAGTTATATATTATGAAAGCTTATTCAATTACCTAATTTTTTTCCTTTTTACTTCATTTTCAATTCCATTAGGGAAGTACCTCTAATTGTCACCTAAAGTCATAGGTTCCATGTTTTTTCATTGTTATGTGGCATCTAAAGTGACTTTAAAGGAGTCCATCATTGTGACTCCATCCCATATCCTACAGTATCTATTATGGGTGTAGAGTGATTGGTAACTCCACATACCGTACCCATTTCTTTGTATTTGCATTCTATAGAAAAGGGCAAGGCATAGTCTTCATTTCTAGTTGGGATTTTTCCCCATAGTGAGTTTTTCCAAGATAAATCCTATGTTGTTGTGTGGATTGTGTATTTATTTTCTCTAGTCATTTTACTTTTAGTTCTAGTTATTTAATATTTAGTGGAAATAACATATTTAAAGAACTAATTTGTAATATTTTCCATGGAATATCCACGACATTTTAAGAATCATCCACCAAGAAGATAAAGTGCAATAATCCCTCCAACACTATCTCCAAGGAAAGATGTCATCTTCTCTCTTCTTCACAATTCCACCTCACGTTTTCCCCCAAAACTCTATTCTTCAATAACCAATCGTAAAACTTTAATCATAGAACTCCAAGAAGCTCCAATAAACTCCAAGAATACCAAAGAATACTAGTTCCTAAGAAAGAGAGAAAAACAAGTACATGTAGAGAGAGAGAGAGAGAGAAAGTTCTCTCATATTCTTGACCATATCTCTACTTTGTAGTGAAGAAGAATGAACACAAAATTCATGTTAATAAAATACTCTATCTTTCCTCTATTTATAAGAGAGCTAAAGAATGCACACAATAATATGTGGGAACCAACCCTTACAACCATTCTATATGTGTCATTATGTCTTACACAAGTGAGAACTTTAAATATAGAGTACAAGTGTCGTCATCCACTTATGATGTCATGCACAATAATTATTCCAAGGTGATGTAGCTATATAAGTCAAGATCACTCCATCTTAGCCTCAACAAAATCCATATAAAAAAATTACTCTACTGCGTAAGAACATTTTTGAAGCCATAAGTGTTCTAGAGTCATCTTCGATCCTTTAAATATGAACCCAAGATGCCATGTGGTATCTAGCGCTCGAGTCCCTCCCCAATAATGTACAATACTCTGTGTCACTTATAGTTATTTTTCCCTCAAATTGAATCAAGCTCCATGTGGCCATCATGAAGTGTGTTCACCATCTAGGAAAGAGATGTCTAACACCAAATAGAAGGCCACTAAGCCAACGTTCACCTAAGGTCAACCATCAACTAAGAAATATATCTCATGTATGCATATTCATCATTGATCGATGTCCCTTGATATTGCATGAGATCTCCAACACCCAATGGAAGAACACTTAGCGATTGAGGTCAACCACAAACTAAGAAAGATATCTCATGAGTGCATATATTCCATAGACTAATATCCCTTGATATAGCGAGGATTTCATTTATGATATTTTCACATAGACCAACCTTGTAGGATCTCATGGTGAGATATTTTGATATATTTGTGGTTATGTTGATGGTATGATGGTTTGCTAGGAGATGTTGAATGATGTATGCATGTGCTAATGGTTAATATTTTCGAGCATTGTGTAATCATCCCTTTTCTTAGTGGCTAGGTGGCTAAAGTAATATCACCTAACTTTGATAAAAGTATTTAACACTTAGTGCATTTTATGTAATGAGAACTCATGAACATAGATTTTGTAAGTTATAAGTGTTAATAATTTCTCAAAGGTGTTATGATAAATTAAAAGAGGATTTTCTATTATGTGATTTTTATGTACTAGTGTAGGAGTTCATTTGAGGGTGCTAAATTCATTTATGCGTTCAAAAACATACATCGTAAAGTCTTTGAAATTATGATTTTACCCAAAAAAAAATCACAACTAGAAAGTTCAAAACATAGAATATATATATATATATATATTTCCTAATGTTTAAGTGGTTTCTCCAATTCTCATATGTGGTGGATTAGTTAGTTGATCTAGTATTGGGGTGATGGTACTTTTTCTGGAGAGAGAGACTTGAGTATTTCATTAACAAAATAAATTTAATATTTACTATTTACTCATTTGCTTTGTTGAGCACATGTGCAAATGGATCAAAAGATTATTTTATTACTGTATATAAATCCACCTCTCATTTTCAACAATATCCATATATAGCAGGTCATGTACACCTCTATAGGGAGAGAGAGACCTCTTGTCCCACAAACAAGCCCGTCTCATACACCAATTTGGTGTCTTGCTTGGCGTTGACTTTAGAAATAGATTATTATTATTATAGTGTAATATTTAATGTTGTTGCACGTGTATATGAATCATTCAATTAATTTAACCATTCACACCCCCACAGTAGTATTACAACATTAAATGCTACACTAAGGAATGAATATTAAAATCTATAAATAAGAGAGTAGAAAAGAAGTTGAAGAGCCAAAATTAACCAACAACTTGTTGCTAAAGCTTTAATGCCACAACAAGCCATTGGATGGTTGAGATCCAACCTTCCCATTAAAGCCTAGCATAGCTGCTATGTAGCATACCATGGGATGGTTGAGATCCAACCTTCCCGTTAAAGCGTGGGCAACATGTGTTGAAATATTGTAACTTCGAAGAATATTCTATATGTATCTTTTTGTCCTCGATGGTCCTACCTAGAGAACCACTTGTATTACTTTGTACCCCGATGCTTCTAATCGTAAGAACTAATAAGAGTCATGAGGTAGTCCCCTCTAATTGTAAAGGTGGATCATTAGCACCCGAGTGTGGTTACTTGACCCTACATGTGTAACTCAAGCCTACATGTGAAATGAGTTAACTTAAGTGAACGGATGAATATAAATAGAGGTGTAGCACTCTTCATTTGAAACACACACTCTCACTTGTATAGGGAATTAGTGGAGAAGAGAGAGAAGTATGAGGGGCATCTATATTGAGGAAACTTTTGCTCGGTTTTTCCCTTTGGGGTTTCCCACGATAAATCTGTGTTCTCTTTTGTATGGTTGTGCTTGTCTATCTTTCAGTGATCTTGTTTATATGCTTTTGCTATGAAATCTAAATAAAATACTAATGATCTAGCTTAGCATATGAAAATTTAACAACATGCTGATTTGATTATTGATGGCGAAATTGGAGAGAAGTGGTTGCTGGTTATTGATCCCCAAGTTGGACACCAGGAAGGCGAATAGGGTTTTAATTTTGAACAAAATGTATGAGGTAAAACCTACACGAAAAAAAATTGGGTGACTCATATGTAATGGTCATTCAGTCACGGGAGGGNCAGGAAGGCGAATAGGGTTTTAATTTTGAACAAAATGTATGAGGTAAAACCTACACGAAAAAAAATTGGGTGACTCATATGTAATGGTCATTCAGTCACGGGAGGGTTCTTTTCCATTGGGTCTACCTCTAGCGGTTTCATCCAGCAAGGAGAGTTACCATCTGAATACCAAGTAAAAATCCCCTAGACGAGCTGTTTGTTACGGTGTTAAAGGATTCCGCATTCTAACCGATTTCTCTGCCTTGCAAAGCCATTTCCGGGGAACATATCATGATATTATTGTTATCACTAATATGCTCACCCGAAATGATTATCTGACGCAGAGGCAATGGGTGGAAGTCGGGTTCCTGTAACGCCGTGAGTGGCGGCTGTTGGACAGGATTCTCGTACGTGTCCTCGTTGGATTGGTTCTGTCATCCTTTCTTCTATCCTCTCGTCTACGCATTTGGAGGTTCATTTTCTTCTCGTTATCGTGTGGATTTTCGAAGAGTGCATGAAGAGTCAGAGTTGCAGAGTTGAAGTAATGGAAACCCTTCTAGGCATAGCTGATCGACGGCCTCCTGTGAGAAAATTCATATTAAAAATGTATTCATCGATAATGCAAACTGGCAATTTGCGGAAGAAAGTATTGTAGCAATACCCCTTAGTAAGAGAAACAATGATTAGTATTGTTTTCATATATGCAATTTTGAAAAAAAACTGCAACATATTAACAGCCAGCATTTTCCGTCACTGTGTACTAATAGCAATAGACCGTTGCAGCTCCAGGAAAAAATAACAATCTTAGAGTTGTTGTTGTAGTAAAAACAGAAGTCATAGGGAGTCTGAATTATCATTGTTGAGAGCAATCCTTTCTCATGATTCCTGGTTTATGTAGCCAATCATGATTCCTTTCTCATGATTCCTGGTTTATCTAGCCATACTATTGTACCAGAGAAACCCTGAATCATGGATTGCTCTCACCTGTTATAGTCCCTACTTCCTGTGACTTTTGCTTCTCCAACAACTACTCTACCCATGGTATTCTTCAAGGAGCTGCCGAGGGTGTTTTGCTTTTAGTAAGCAAGGACGAAAAATGTTGCAGTTTTTTTTATTACACATATACGAAAATGCCTTGAAATGTAGAACTTAACTTTTCGCATTATCTATTATAGCCCTTAACTTTAAATGTGTGATTATGATCTATTCATATTATATATTATAGCCCTAATTCATATCAAAGAACAAGTGCTTCAGTTTCAAGGAGAGGGATGAGAATAAAATGCAAGAAAAGTCTAGTTGGGGCAGCCAATAAATCAACTTAACATTCAATCTTGGATTCTACATATCAATTTCTGGCGTTGAATTGGACATATTAATCCCAGTAAATTTATTGATTCCACTAGACATAATGCAAAATTGTTGACAAGAAGAAATTGCATAATAAATAAATAATATAACAACTAATATTTTGATTCGACACCATTTTATGAGTCATGATAATAAAAATAGCTTGAATGCTTTGCTTAAGTAAGTTAGCAATGAAAATTCCTTTGATGCAGGTTTAAATTCTGATCGACGCACCTTATGCACTGCGCTTTGTTGTGGAGTCGTTTATTTGGTAATTCCATGCACAATGCATTGAAAACAAACATACTAGTAAATCTAATCGTCAACGGGGAGTGTCTATAAATGAAAAAGAATTAAATGAAATTAGAATTCGGAAACAACGGCAAGTGGGGACATTAAATTAATTCAGAAACCGTAGGCGACTGTCAGTACTTGAAAGTAGCTATGGTCGCTATTACGGCAGATGAGTGGCTATGGTCGCTGAGGCGTTTGCTCCTTGAGATGTCCGAAATTGCATATACGAAAATGCCTTGAGATGTAGAACTCAACTTTTCGCATTATATATTATAGCCCTTAACTTTAAATGTGTGATTATGATCTATTCATATTATATGTTATAGCCCTATTTCATATCAAAGAACAAGTGCTTC
>LPNX010628263.1:8530-19135 GCA_001517045.1 Pseudotsuga menziesii
ATTTGATTTAGGAATCCTTTATATGGCAGCCACACATGCAACCAGTGTGAGGAAAAATATCCATTCAGCTTTGCTAACCAATCTCTGCTCAAAACAAGTCCATAAGCTTTCGGTATGTCAGCCACCACAATATCGTTGACTTGACACACCTTATCATTTGAAGATAAGTGAACAAGAACATCCTCTATTGCCCCAATTACCTTCACATTCGTTCTATCCAACTGAACAACCCTCCAGGTAGATGGTTTAGGTTGTCCATTTATCCTTTTGCATACCGACAGTGGCATGACGTTGACTGATGCTCTCGAGTCTACTAGGCAGTTATGCACATTATGGTTGAAAATTTCAAAAGTAAGGAGAAAAGGTGGATTCTTGCTTTAAGGCTTACCTCCCATACTTGCTTCACCAATTTCTTCTTCTTGGGGCTGATTGTCAATTGGCAGCCTCTCCTCTGATACCTCAAGTGCTTTCAATAGCTTTTCTTTCTGCTGCGGCACATTGCACATTTCAAATAATGAGATGTTTGCCCTTACCTTCTTGATATCCTCCACAATGTCATAATCCATCTTTTGTTCTATGAGATTCGTTTTTACATTATTTATTTTTTCTTCATTGGGCTTTGTAGGCATGTTGATCTGTCTAGGATTTTGACTGGTGATGTTAAACTCCGGAATTTTATTAGCTGAGGAGCTATTTTGAAATTTCTTAACATTATTTTCAAGTCTTTTGATCTTCGGGAGCATAAGACTATTTTCCTTAATCAACCCCTGGCTTCTTGTCGTTACATTTGTTTCCAGGATGCACTCATGTTTCAGATCCTTTTCTTCCTCAGCATCAAACAACGATACACAGTCCCATAAAACCATAGATTCATCCTCTTATTTTTCTGTTGATTTATTGTTGTCTTTCCCTTCTTCATTGTTGTCTTTAGTTAATTTGGAATCCAAATGCTGATTGATAACCAACGTCATTGAATTTATCGATTGAGGACAACTGTTTTTAGAATGGGGTTGTTGGTGGAAAGTGCAAAAGTTATCCATTCCTACCTCCGTTAAATTCATAGATGCAGGGCTATGGGGAGGGGGTTGGGATTGATTGTTATCTTCCCTTTTCTTGGAATAAGGCTTGTAGAACTTTTGGGCTTCCTTTTCCTTTTCCAAGTCTATGAGTCTGTTAGAAAGCTTTTGCATCATCTTTGCCATTCCTTCGAAATATTATGATTGCTTCTCTTTAATTTTAGTAAACAACAAAGCTTTCCTCCCAACAATTTTTTCTCCTGACCATTCAGGATAATCTTCGATACTTTCCCTTTCAGCCTCTACTCTCTACGCTTCCTCATAAGTCTCTGCTAGCGTAGGTTTGGCCTTTATTTTGGCAAACATGGCCAAATCAGGTGCTAGAAAAGAGGTATAATATTCAATCGAGACTTTATCCGAGGGTTTGTCAGCTTCAGAAAAATTCTTAAGATAGGCTGCGAATCTTTAGGTAAAACTATGCACCTTCTCTTTTCTTTCTTTCTTTAAGGTGCATAGTCCTTTCATGAGAGCTACATGAGTTTTTTGGGTTGAATAATTACTTCTAAAAATCCTTTCAAAGGTATCTCAATCAGGGATAGATTTTGCAGGAAAACCAAACTACCACGATCCCGCTGCTCCTTTAAGGGTGTGTGGAAAAAGTCTACAAACTACATCCTCATATTCCCCAGCCCTTAATCCTTCTATTGCGAAATAGAAACTTTGCAAGTGGTCATCTATTAACATCTTCTCATTTGGATCAAACTTGGGTAGCATCTTTTCAAAAGATTGAGGTAAATCATGCAAAGGAGGTGTTAGGTTTAAAGGTGATCTAGCTTTCCAGGAAGGTGGTGGATTTGGTGGGTTGGGTGGCTGATTTTACGTTTATGCCTGCCATGAGTCTGGGTGGAGAGTGAGGTGGTGAATGAATAATAGTATTAACAGGTGAAATTTAAGGTGTGTTTGGGCCTACTTGATTCAAATGCTGAACAAACTCCTGTAATGCTACTTCTACTAACTCTTCCCAATCTCCAACTAACATTGAATCTTCCAAGATGGGATGCTCTTTCTTCTTGTACTCTCTTCGGGGTAAATCAGGGATAATGGGTAATCCTCCAATACTCTTTACATAATCCCAGGGATGTCTCCTCAGATCATTTACCACTTGGTTGTCCACAACAAATAGATGTTCCCTATTCTCTTGAGTATTTGGATCAAGACACAAACTACTATCAAAATTATCACTGTTGGAGTTATTTCAAGAAAACGGGTTTCCTCGGCCAGCCATGCACTGGCGTCCCTCCTTCTAGTGCCAGAAACTGTTGAGGCCTGGAAATTCGTAGACAACAATAGCAAGGGATTCTCCCTAGTCAACGTTCCCAACTAGCCTGTGACTTTTTGGTGTAGGGAATTCATCCGGTTTGTGGTCCAACTATCATAGTTCAAGTAACAAAAACAAAGGGTTTTACCAGTTTCGGCCCGATCCACCGTATATATTTTCTATTTTTGACTTTAAGTATGATATGCAAGTGTTTATCTAAAATGCAGATTGATTAAGAATGCAAGGAGTGGTCACAATGTGATGTGCAGGTTCTTACCTCTCGTCTTAGACTCTCTCACATCTAAATCACACACAACTAGAAAAACAACACTAACTAAGATGTCCCTAGGGAGCAAGATATTAATTCATGAGTAATGTAATATTGTTGACATGTTAAGATAAATCACAGATAGCTGCTCTTAGAATCAAAACACATAAACAAGAATAAAGATATACGCGACAAGATAGCTCATCAACTATTAAAACCTCTATTACTCATAGTAGAAATTATCACAGAATAAACCAGAGAACATTCAAATAAGAACATAGGTTCAGAAAGTTAGAACGCTCTCACAGTTAATGAAACATAGTTGAAAATGAAATAGTTCCCCTTCAACATTGTTCATTTTATCACATTCGAACATTCCACAGAGCACCTTCTCTAATAGGCAAAATTTGTAATTTATTATTGTAAAACGAAGTAGTTCCTCTTACAACAAGTGGTTCACAAGTTTCTCCACAGAAAAAGCCCCCATTCTCTCTAACATTCCTCTCTTTATACAAAACAACAAAACCCTTGGGCTTCCCTGACCGTCTGGCCTTTGGGCTCCCCCAAAACTGTTTATTCTCACAATTTTGTCTTTTTTGTGAGTAGTCATGATTCATATAATGCGTTACATTTCGGATTTCAACTTATTAGCACTTCATAAAACGGGATCAGCTCCGTAAATGACGGATCCTTTCCAAGCCTGGGCTTTTGTTGCCATCGATTCTACCTTGTCTTTTATTTGTCCTTCTTTAGATCCATTGATTTCAGAACAAACTCTGCTTATCACTTTTCATCCAACTTTCCGCAGCTTTATCCTTTAGCTACATATTCTCATGGTAGTAATCTAAAGAATATTTTGAGTCCATCTACAATTAAACAAAATTTCATCATTAATTAGGACTGCATCTTTTCAATAAACTTAAACTACACTAACAACAAAACTGATCATCAAAATGAGGCCCTGTACTGTGCTCTCGTCGTGAAATCCTTAACAAGAATAAAAAAACCACCGCTGCCCACACAAGGGTTAAAAACTCACAAGACGACAAGAAAAACCTTATCGACAGCTTGAACCATTAAATCATCGGCCGGATAGTCTTACTTACAGCCACAATAGCGCGTTTCAGACGGACAACAATTTTCGTGGGACCGTTAAGTCTATCGGAGTCGAAAGAACTAAATTCCAAAGCATTGAGCAGAAAATTTCCCAGTCGGCAAATGGAAGGACATCAATGTCAGAAGGTTAGTGCATTACGTAGCCGCGATGGTGGAAGATGAAAAGACTACGGGCCCCACGGCCAAAATACATTTCGACGAAACCCAGACAAAGCTTCAGTGGGTGGAGCAGTTATATGGTGGGCACTTAGTTCGCTTGGCAGCCGCAATAGCGAAAAACAATTAGACTACAGCCTTCGATCAAAGTCATAAACTTTTCGCTATGGCGCAAAAACATTGTGAAAACATTAAGTGTTCGAAAAAACTTAGGGTTGTGTAGCGGTCCAAAAAGCTTGTCTCACTTCCAAAACAGTGGCTTCATAAAGATCAAACAACCTCGAATCAAACTTTGACCAACCTCCAACAATGCAAAACAAGTCAAGACTATCCGGCAGAGCACTCATCGTTCAGCTTCTGCAATGTAGGCTCCATAAGGAAATATGGCTTCGATGCGTTGTTTAAATGGCCTCTGAACAACCAAACTAAAAATGTTACTTTCGGGTGGGAAGCGATGAAGTTTGTTTTACCTCTGAAACAGTGGAAAAAATGAGAAATAGATTTCCGTAAACAAAGAAAGAAATCATAGATCAAAGGGCAATATTTCAAACCATTTCCCTTTGATCTATGATTTCTTTCTTTGTTTACGAAAATCTATTTCTCATTTTTTCCACTGTTTCAGAGGTAAAACAAACTTCATCGTTGCCCATCCGAAAGTAACATTTTTAGTTTGGTTGTTCAGAGGCAATTTAAACAACGCATCGGAGCCATATTTCCTTATGGAGCCTACGTTGCAGAAGCTGAACGATGAGTGCTCTGCCGGATAGTCTTGACTTGTTTTGCATTGTCAGAGGTTGGTCAAAGTTTGATTTGGGGTTGTTTGATCTTTATGAAGCCGCTGTTTTGGAAGTATGTTAGGAACCCATGTCAATCCCTCTCTTTACTATGTTAGTATATTGTTGTTGGACGCATATGCTTTGTAAGTCGTCCCATAGTAATTGTTGATCCATAGTTGTGTTATTGTTGTGAGGCACATATGCTTTGTAAGCCGCCTATAGTATTTGTTGATCCATAGTTTATATTGGCCCATGGTTTTGACCCATAGTATTGGTGCCCATAGTTTATATTGGCCCATGGTTTTGACCCATAGTATTGGCGCCTATTTTTAGTATATAAGTGTGTGTTAAGGCCAAGGAAGGCACCGTGAAGTTATTTTGTATTGAGCTTGCTCAAAGGAGGTTGCCCCTTCGAAGTGGCCTGCAATTAATATAAAAGTGATTTTGAGTTCTTCTGCTATATCGTGTATTTCAATTACTTGTTTGCTGCAGGGTCCTCACATTTGGTATCAGAGCACTTTCCTTGGCACAAGTGAGAATTTTTTATTTTTTTTGGGCGGCGACTTTTAGATCAATTTTTGAAAGTTTTTGCACAAAATCAGAAGAAACAGATTGCATATCTGAATTTGTCTTTCAAAAATACGTAGTTTCAAAAAGAAAATCATCTCATTTGGATTTCTAAAAGTGGAGATATCGCGGATTTAAAATCAGTAATTTTTCAGAATTTCGGTGACGGCCGCGGAAATTGCGGCGCGAAAATATTTTGACTGAGTGCCCAGATTTCTATTCCGATCTCATAAGTAGAAGCAGAGTGGTTGTTCTAGTTCCGGAAACATGCTATAATAGCGATTCTGAGCAATATAGATCCGGTTTTTGAACATTGGGTGGAATTTCTGCCCAAATTTTTTTTCTGTTGCAGGTTCGGATCTGGGAATAATCCCTATCCGCTTAACTGTGGGGAGTACTTGGGAATAAGCCCTAAAATTCATTTTAAGGAGTACCATAGGAACCCTGAAGTAGCTGGCCCATTGAGAGGACCTGTCGGCGAAAAGGGCAACGACCCCTACTTGATTGACTAGTTCCCACCCGTGAGGTAAACCAAGAGCTGTCGTTTGTGGCCAAGCGGTTATCAGTTTTACCTGAGCCATGGAGTGAGGGGTACTGCCCCAATACGCAAGCCGTCAGACAGCATTGGTGGCCGAGTGAATCCCTTGAATCGATAGGAAGCCGCACATACCTGGGGTCCATATCTATTTTCAATTGCACAATTGCAGATTTCCTCTGTCTAGAACTGTTGCTAGTCAGTTCCGCGCCATTGCAGATCCATCTGTTGCCGATCACTTCTGCGCCATTGCAGATCCATTTGTTGCCGATCACTTCTGCGCCGTTGCAAATCCCTTCCTAAAAATCTCTCCTGCTTATGGTTGTCACCCGCACAGGAGCAAAAATCATGGAGGAAGCACTTGCAGCCATCCAAGCCAAACTCCAGGAACTGGATGAAAAATTTCTCGGTCTCCATCTTGAGCATTCAGCTATGAACACCAGATGATAGTTCGAGTCTTCATCAACCAATGGGTTCTCTTCTTCCAGCAATTTTCGCGGTCCAAAGCTAGATTTTCCTCGCTTCAATGGTACTGATCCGATTGGATGGATCTATCATGCAGAATAGTATTTCAGCCTTCATAATACTTTTGATGTCCACCAAGTTCCACTTGCCTCCTTTCATTTGGAACAGAAAGCTCTTCAATGGTATCGTTGGTACATCAAGGCTCATGAAGAGCCAAAATGGCCTGCTTTTTGCCAGCTCCTTTTGCACCGATTTGGTCTGAGTGCTTTTGATGACTTCATCGGAGCTCTCACTAAACTTCCCCAAACTCGCACTGTGAAAGAGTATCAAACTGAATTTGAGAAACTAGCTAATCACACATAAGGATTACCTGATGACTTCTACCGGAGTTGTTTTATCAGTGGTCTAAAGGATGCAATTCTCTCTGAGGTCAAAATGTTCAGTCCCAACACAATGATGGAAGCCCTGGGGTTGGCTAAGTTGGAAGAAGACAAGATGGCAGCCCAACAGCACTCCAAATCCTCTTTTGTTCCCTTCCGAAATATGGGTCCTCAACGACCTCCCATTCCACCAGCTCCTCGCTCACCTCCAATCAAGCATTTGTCTGAAACAGAGATGCAGGCACGCAGAGAAAAAGGGATTTGTTATAATTGTGATGAGAAATTCAGTCGGGGACATCGATGTGTTCAACAAAATATCTATCTCTTGGATGTGGATTCTCCACCTGCCTCTGAAGAAGTTTCCAATGTAATGGATGCTCTGGTTGACACTCAGGAGCCGCCTACTGACCCTCCATCTCAGGATGACTAGCTCGAGATTTCCCTCCATGCTTTAGCTGGAGTCACTGCCCCCCAAACAATGCGGGTACGCGGTTATTTCAAGAAGCTTTCTCTTACAATACTCATTGATTCTGGCAGCACTCATAATTTCATTGACCCTCGGATCGCCAAACAAGTTGATTGTTTTATCCATCCTTGCTCCAACTTTGAAGTCATGGTTGCCAATGGGGGCACCTTACCTTGAAAAGGGAAGTGTCGTAATGTGTGTATCTCTATGGGTGATTATAACCTATGCTCTGACATGTTTGCCTTGACCTTAGGCGGATGTGATGTGGTTTTGGGCGCTCAATGGCTGCGCACACTTGGACCCATATTATGGGATTTTGCTGAACTTTGGATGCAATTATCCCCCGCTGGACACAAACACACATTGAAGGGATTACAACCAGGGTCTCTCAGCATCATCAGTTCACATCGCCTAGAAAAACTCCTTAAGAAGAGTTCCCATGGTGTCATTGCTCAGCTCCATTCCATTCAAATGCAACCATCAGCGGCCCCCACTCCTCCTTTGGATCTCCAACAAATTCTGGATCGCTATACAGGTGTTTTTGCTGAACCAGTGGGACTTCCACCTTCACAACCAGAGGACCATCGTATTTATCTCCTTCCTAGCAGCATTCCTCCCAACATCAGGCCCTATTTGCGGAAATTCATTCTGGTATTTTTTGATGATATCCTCATCTACAGTAAAAAATGTGTTGAACATATCCAGCATATGGCTCTTGTAATGCAACTTTTCTCTGATCATCATCTCCATGCCAAAAAGTATAAATGTGTCGTTGGCCAAACGGAATTAAGTATCTCGAGCACATTATCTCAGCACAAGGGGTTCGTGTGGATCCTGCCAAAATCGCTACCATGAACAATTGGCCACCTCCTAAGACACTCAAGAGCCTTCGTGGTTTTTTGGGGTTGACTGGCTACTACCGCAAGTTTGTCAAGGATTATGGGAAGCTTGCAGCTCCATTAACTGATCTGTTGAAAAATGATGCTTTTACATGGACACATGTTCCTAAGCGTGCATTTGACAAGCTGAAACAAGCTATGTGTACTACACCTATTCTAGCTATGCCCGATTTTTTCAAACCCTTCACTATTGAGAGTGCTGCTTGTGGCAATGGACTTGGTGTTGTTCTCCTTCAAGATGAACACCCCATTTCGTTCACCAGCAAAGCCCTTTCCGGTAAGAATTTAACTGCCTCTACATATGAGAAGGAAATGATGGCCATTTTGCATGCAGTACAAAAGTGGCGACCCTACCTCTCAACAAATCATTTCTGCATCAAGACTGATCACCAGAGTCTGAAATATTTCCTAGAACAGCGTGTATCCTCCCCAGCACAGCAGAAATGGGTTAGCAAACTCATGGGTTATGACTATGAGATCACTTATAAGAAGGGTAAGGACAATCTTGTGGCGGATGTCCTTTCTCGCACATTTGATGACCAAGGTTCTCTTTCCACTATTTCTATGCCTATTCCAAATTGGTTGCAATCGGTTCAACAGGGTTATGTCAATGACTCTTCATTATCTCACATCATCCAACGCTTGGCCAACAACCCTTCTCCTATCCCACATTACTCTTGGGATGGTGCTTCACTGTGATACAAGGGTCGTCCGGTGCTTCCCCAGAACACAGCTCTTCAACAAGCTATCTTCTATGAAATCCATGCTTCTCCATCAGCGGAGCACTCTGGTTTTCTCCAAACGTATGAACGACCACGGCGCAACTTCATTTGGAAGGGCATGAAAAGGACAATTCAACAGATGGTGGCTGAATGTGATACCTGCCAGCGCAATAAGGGTGAAACAACACCCCTTCCGAGATTGCTCGAGCCCTTGCCCATACCTCCCCAGATATGGACAGCTATTTCTATGGATTTCATTGACGGGCTCCCTAAATTTGGAGGGAAGACTGTGATTTTGGTTGTGGTTCATCGCCTCTCCAAATATAGTCATTTTTGTGCTCTCAGCCATCCCTATACAACCTCTTCCGTTGCTCAAATTTTCCTGGACCAGATCTTTCGTCTTCATGGAATGCCTTCTTCCATTGTCTTGGATCATGATGCGACTTTCACCAATCATTTTTGGACAGAGCTCTTTCACCACATTGGAACCAAACTGAAGATGCGTTCAGGTTATCACCCCCAAACGGATGATCAGACTGAAATTATCAATAAATGCTTGGAACCTTATCTTCATTGCTTCTCCTCTGAGCAACAACATCAATGGGCAAAGTGGCTCCCTCTTGCTGAATGGTGGTACAATCCCTATTACCGCACTGCCTCTAAAATGACTCCATATGAAGTAGTTTATGTTCAGGCACCACCAGTTCTTCTTCCTTACACCCCCAGCAGTTCTCCAGTTCAGGTAGTTGACGCGGTCCTTCGCATTTTGCACGAAAACCTTCACATGGCAGGAAATCGCATGAAGAAACAAGCTGATCAGCACCGTTCTAAGCACACTCTTGAAGCCGGTGATATGGTTTTTCTTCGTCTCCAGCCTTACAAGCAATCCTCACTAAAACTCAAAGGGCGTCATAAGCTCGCTCCAAAGTTCTATGGGCCATATAGGATTCTTCAGAAGATTGGGTCTGTTGCTTCTAAATTGGAACTTCCTCCTTCTTCCCGCATTCATCCAGTATTTCATGTCTCTTGTTTGAAGAAAGTTGTTGGCACCAACATCAAAGGCCAAACTAATTTACCAGAACTGGATAATGAAGGATCCATCTTTTTGGAGCCGGAGGCTGTCCTCAATAAGCGCACTCGTCAGCTTCGCTCTCGCTCTCTCACAGAGGTCTTCATTCAATGGCACAGAATGCAACTCGAGGATGCTACGTGGGAACCACTCCTCCAGATACATCGACAATTTCCACATCTAAATCTTTGAGGACAAAGCTATTTATAAGGGGGAGGGGATGTTAGGAACCCATGTCAATCCCTCTCTTTACTATGTTAGTATATTGTTGTTGGACGCATATGCTTTGTAAGTCATCCCATAGTAATTGTTGATCCATAGTTATGTTATTGTTGTGAGGCGCATATGCTTTGTAAGCCGCCTGTAGTATTTGTTGATCCATAGTTTATAATGGCCCATGGTTTTGACCCATAGTATTGGCACCCATAGTTTATATTGGCCCATGGTTTTGACCCATAGTATTGGCTCCTATTTTTAGTATATAGGTGTGTGTTGAGGCCAAGGAAGGCACCGTGAAGTTATTTTGTATTGAGCTTGCTCAAAGGAGGTTGCCCCCTCGAAGTGGCCTGCGATTAATATAAAAGTGATTTTGAGTTCTTCTGCTATATCATGTATTTTGATTACTTGTTTGCTGCAGGGTCCTCACATAAGGAAATATGGCTCTGATGCGTTGTTTAAATGGCCTCTGAACAACCAAACTAAAAATGTTACTTTTGGATGGGCAGTGATGAATTTTGTTTTACCTCTAAAATAGTGGAAAAAATGAGAAATAGATTTCCGTAAACAAAGAAAGAAATCATAGATCAAAGGGCAATATTTCAAACCAAACTCCAAGTTCCACAACCCAAAGCA
>LPNX010628265.1:0-86224 GCA_001517045.1 Pseudotsuga menziesii
ATCGGAATATTTTAAAAAAAATATCACTATGAAGCCAACATAATATTCTACAATTTGTTTTTTTACTGCAAGTCAAAATTCACATGGCATATATGCGTTTGAGGGCTTCATTCTAGCACATAAGTAAAAAATCAGGTTTTCATTGCCAAATTTGGCCAAAAAGTGTTACCCATCTTCATGGAATCACCCTCATATAGTAAGACAACATCACTCTTTCCTTTGTTTTTTGTTTTATATTGTTTGATAGGATGGTGGTATTAATAGTGTCCACACATTTCCAGTAAAAACCTATTTATATGTGTATTTAATATATTTCTGTCTTAAAATTTAAAATTTGTGTGTTGTTTTCGTTTTAATACAATGGTTAAAAAAATATTGTCGAATACAAACACAAGTTTCCACGTCAGTGAGCAACGGTATTGTAATATAGCATTTAAATGCGAGTTGATATTCTGGTGGAAAATGTGTGTTGGATAGATTGATTGTTGATTTCCTTCGCAGGACATGTGGAATGTGACTCCAGAACCACATATCTTGGTGGAATTACCCCAAGAACACACTTTCCAGACAACATTAGTTGATTTAATTGTATGCCCATTTTTTTATTTCATAGAGTATTTTGATATTTTCCATGCCTAGCAAAATGACCACTTGTGTATAGGTCTAGGAATGGATTATTTATTTAATTTCCAGCCAACATAGTGGTTTTCCGTTTATTAGGACAACTCTTTGCAAGCGGTATGGGCCAATGGACCTGGCGAAAGGTGATTGATAAGGTAAGGGTTCTTGCATTGCCTACATTCTCCCTAGCCATTATTATTTTATATGACTTGCTTGTACCTGTCGTATAATATAACTTTGCTATTTTCATTTCTAGCCTCTTCATCATGATTCCTATCCAATGTTTGTAAAGAAACATAAAAATATCAGACTTAACTGTCTTTGTTGTGTTCTTGCTGTACCATTTCCTGCTTTTAGCACTCTTATGTTCTCTCTATGCATTGCCCACCTCTGTTTTTTAACCACTTTCCCTCTATCAGAACTGTTTGTTTTCAGCTTTTGGCTCCATTTCTTCATCGCTTCTTTAAATTACTATTCAAAATTGTGTTTTATTTTTCATTTTCTACCAAAAGCTTGGAATTTTTCGTTCCCATTTATTTTCTACCAAACCAAAATATTGCACGAGAAGCCTTTTTTGGGTGGAAATGGAGGTGCTTTTCCTGTCATCCAAGCTTCTTCCAACCTTCTCATGGGGAAGAGGAGTCTCGAGTTTTAAAACCTAGTAAGAGCAATTATCCTTTATCCTTGATCTCTGAAGCTACCATCTGTAGTTATATTACAAGTGTATTATGATAGATTTCTTGGTTTGGCATGGGAAGCTTTGTTGGGGTTGAAACAGAGGTATATTGCCATTCTATAGCATTTTTCTTGTAGTAATAATTTTTAGGAATTGCAGTGACATTGCCACCTCGTGGCTCTTGTTTGACAAATATCTAATGTCTAGCTTAGGATTTTCCTATTGAATATTTCTAAAGTGGATCTAGTTATTAAGGAGCATATTGGGTTTGAACCATTCAAACCTATCTACTCTTTAATCACTAAAGCCTCCATGAGATCCTCAATTGACCCCATTTGCCTAACTTGGATTTGTTAGGCACCAATCACAACTTTTATGCCATTTTAAATCTTAATTCATCTTTCATTTTCTGTTTTATAAGATCTGAATTTTTTTGTCATTTACATGTATTAAACTCATCCCTAAAACATCAAATTGCATGGTAGGTTTGCCCCAGTTTGTGGCTAGGAATTACGTTCTAGAAATATGCTCTGTAGCGCTGATTAAATCTGGTCTAAAACATAATTAAAAGGTTGATTTGCAGGGTTGAAAACTTCAGATTAATAAGTGAAATTCCTAGATCTTCCCTAGTTTTAGCCTCATGTGTACCTTATTTCAAATCTAACTAAAGGTTAAAACATTCTACTTTCACAAATCTTGGTTGCTAGTTGGAAAAGACATATCATTTGCAAGTTTGTAGCAGCATTTAATTTATTAATTCAAATCTCAAATTTGAGGATATTTTCACATATACACTAATAAATTCTCAAACCCTGATTCTTCACTACTAAAATCCCTTGTCGCATCAACTAGTCCATTGATCGTATCAATCCATTTAACATTTTCTTCTGGAACTAGATCTTGTAATTACAAATACTGCATCTCAATAGAAGCTAGAGCCTAGAACTAACTGCCTTTACAGGACATATATGGTGTTAACACTTTCCATTGCAGATAGCATTGTAATACCTGCAACACCTATGATGTAGCCCACTTGAATGGTGGTAGAGAGACTTATTGTAATTTTCAGTTTCTGTTATTTTATGATTGGTTTTTCTTTCTGTCGTTGTTCTTTTCTATCACCTTTCTGTCTACCTAATAAAAACTTTGGAAGTTCATAGGATGCACATTGGAGCCAGATGAAACCATGTGATTTTCATATGCACAGAGGGTGTGAATAAGACCATTCTGTAAGGACCTTATTTGGCTATGATGAATAAGTATGGAAATAATGCAAGTAATTAGAAACTAACATGGAAATGTGTACATCAGACCAATATACAATAGATGCTATGTTTTGAATAACTGCTTACAAAATTTAATCTAGGCATATAATCATGCCACTAGAAACAATTGAATGGGATAAGTTATCCAAGGTATTGATTTATCGACTGCTGATTCTTGAAGTGTATTTGTGGATTTGCTTGTCCATAGACACAAAAAATCCACGAGACTGCACATCAATCACAAGCACTTATTGAGGATCCAAAACCGTGGAAAGGAATGTGCCTTTCCACGGTTTTTTAATTTTTTTTGAAACCTCCAGGTTTCGTCAAAATATCGACGAACTTTCGTCGCGGGTATTACAAAACCATCGAAACCCCGGGTGGATTTCCATGAATACCGTCTCTATAGCGACGCAGTTTCGTGGAAAAATTACCGTTCAACTTGTAGATTTTGTCGATAGAGATTGGTTTTCCATGATTTTACGTGGAAGAAATTTCTGTACAAATTCTAGAATTCGTCGATAAAGAGACAAACGTTCGTTGAAACTATTCCACGGTTTTGTGTGGAAACAAAATTTTTCCTAGCAGTTTTTGGCCATATTTTTGTCATTATAGTGACGACAATTTTGTCGATAGAGAGATGAAATGTAGAAAATGAATTAAAAAAAATCAATTTCAAGGCCACTGTATAGAAGACACGTGGTGGCCAGTTTTCGTCTCTATATCGATGACTTATAAAGTGCGTCGTTATAGCAACGAAATAAGTGCCACGAAACATCACGGCCATTATTGTCGCAATTGAGACGACGAAATGTGGAAATAGAAATGAAAAACCGCCGCAAATTTGCTCATATGTATTAGTGATTTATCATCTATCATATCATATTATACTTAGAAGAATCGTCACATGCTTTGATCATATTATACTGAACCATATCTAGTCATATGCTAAAGTAATTCATTCTAGAGGTGATCGATCTCTATAGGAGACTTAATATATTTACCCATCTCGAATAACCAAGGTTAGTAATATATAACATAACATCTATGCTTCAACATGCAAAGCATATTACCTCTATAATTGGAGGCTCACCTCAATGGGTACCCATTCTTTGGGTGTCCACATGAGAATTAAATGACTTGATATAAACCACAAGTCTATAGTCTTGATATAAACCACAAGACTTTACAATACACTCATCACCACCTAATCATATGAGGATAAGTAGGAATTGATATAAACCACAAGTCTATAGAATGACTCTTGATGTTGTACTTAAATTGTGTCATTTGTTAGTGTGATGAGTCATAGAGAGGAGTCGAATACTCTGCAACTGAGTGTGCAGGTGTGTAGAAGAGATTGAGTGGATCCAGACTATGTGTGGATTGACAGTAGAGGAAGTAGAGGAAGTAGAGTTGATCCAGGTTGTGTGCAGATTGACAATAGAGTCGTAGAGGAAGTAGAGTTGATCTAGGGTATGTGTGGATCATCAGTAGAGTCTAGTAGAGGAAGAATAACAAAAGAAGATCAGAGAGCATGAGAGGAGGAGGAAGTCTATATAGATAAGAAAGAAAGATATAGAACATAGTATGCTGCTTAGTGCACAAACGAAAGGGTGCCAGATATTTCTCATTCCAGATGAAGAGCGCCATTGTAGTTTTTCTTGGATGAGTTTCCACGTTAGATATCGTGTCAAATGTGTGAATGATGAATGCGTTTGAGTTGCATATATATGTTACTGTGAATATGTGTTTATGACACTATATTGCCAATGACGTAGTCAACTGTCACAGTTGAAAAATTCCCAACAACCAGGTGGTCGCAGGGGACCAAACATATGTTCAACCTTTTTATCAAGCATCTGACATGATTGGATATTTCTCTGTTATTCATGATTATAGCACACAATTACTAAAACAATCATTTCCTAAGTCCCAATTTAATGCTCCTAGACAATTACGATTATTATTAACAATGGACTTTAGACATGGTATGTTTAAAATGGTAGTTTTGGAGCCCATCATTATGGGAAAAAAATTAACTCTAGATTAATATAGAGCTACTCAAGTTTCTTTTGGTCCATATTAAATTCATTCTCTAGACAAGATTCAGCCGCTTAAACAAACTTGAAATATGTTATCTAGAGATGTATTGAAGACCAACATGCATGCAAATAAGGTCCAAACTATGGTTAGTAGTTTGGAAAAACTCCTTGAGGATGAAAAAGTGGAAAACAAAGCCAAATTAATTAGAATACCAGAGCTAGAGAACAAAGTTATGGAAACAAGACTTGATCCTCTAAATCCAGCTTCAACTCAAAATGTATTAAAAGAGAAGGATAAAGAAATTCAATCCCTTAGTCAAAGATTGAATATGCCAACAATAAAGCATGTACAGATGCCTGAGTTGATAGCAACTCAAGGCCAAATTGAGCAACTTTCTAAAGAATCCCATGAGTATAAGAGAAAACTTAGTACTTTGGAAAAGGAGATAGTTTCAGTTAAAGAGGAAAATAATAAACTCCTAACTTCAGAAGGAATGACATTATTGGAAATTTCTTTTGCAGATCCAATTGGTCAGTTGTCAAAGGCCTTATCTGACTTGTCCTTCTGAGATGCTGAATTAATGCAAATTAAATAAGATCTCAAGAAGTATAAAGAAGAAACTGAATTTTTAGACAAGCAGGGCAAAAGAGCGATGCTCTAGTACAATAATTAAAAGTTGTTAAATACAATTTATAGAAGGAACTCGAACAATTTCACAAAATGAATTCCTTGAAGGGTCCCATAGTGGGTGCTAAGCATTTATCTTGGTATCAAATTTCAGTCACATTGGAAAGAAATCGGAAGCAGTTCTCAATAACTCAAGAGGAATTGGACTTGTATGCCACAACTATCTGATAAGCTAAAGATACCATTTCCTACTTGAATGATAGATCAGATAAAGAATTAAGAGTTAGTGATATATCAAATTCTATAACTAGACCCAAGTTGGAAGCATTGCAGATTAGAGACAGAACCACCATAACTATGGAATCAACAAAGGTGGTCATAAAAAATAAGCAAGCTCAAATTTTGAATGAAAAACCTTTGCAACTGGAAAAAGATGTAAAATCATTTAAGAAAATATTTAATGATTATTTAAATTAGGCCCTCCCATCCCCTTAGGATGGCAATGTCGATGTATATCCATTCTAGAGCTACCAGGATTTATTGGCCGAAAATTGAAATAATGATGACCAGTTTGATGATATAACCGAGTTGATCAAAGGTATGGTTATTTTAGACAAGTTATCAGGCATGTTTGGACTTCATGTTAATTTACTGATGGTTTTAAATGACATCCCTCCACCTTAAGTTGTTGAATTCATTTGCTCAACACACATTCTTGATTTGTGAGAAATAAATTTATCATATTGGTACTTCTTCTCATATGTTCATCCATCTATTATTTTTCTATATCAATGTGTGTATAGTCATAATGATGCCCACCAGTTCCCCCTTTTTTATTGCATGTAATAACTAGGTTGGTCAAAATCATTGGAAGTGCCGTGAGATTTTCAAGATTACTATCCCTGCTGTTGTAAGTAGACTTCAATTTATCAAAATGCAAATTATTGATGCCTTGGCATAGTTTTGAAATCAGCCTCAGAACATCTCAGGGACCAACAATCACTATTGTACAATGTATATCATTGCCTTACATTGTGATATTTGTTGGGAAACCCATAATCTGAATTTTTACATGGCACAAATCCCTGCAGACCATAAACCTGTTACTCTTGTATAATGATTAATTGCTGAATTTTGCAATAATGATAGGAAGATGTCAAAATTCAGTAATACATGCAAGGTTCCATTACCACATGCAATGTGATGCTCTATAGTTTTCATTTAATATTTATAAAATGATCATAATACAAATCGCAACCAAAAAAATCAAAGTTACCATAATTCTTGGATCAAAACTTTGCCACAAATGCAAGAATACAACTTAAGAATTCTAAAAAATGCATCAAAGCTTGAACTTAGTCCCTCCCTAAATAACAAAGTTAAGTTGAATAATATTAAATAAAACAAAATAAAAAATATGATTTTTTAATACATGACTTTTCAATTACTTCTTTTAACAAGAATTGAATACCATCTGAAGTAACCTTAAATTTATTTATTATTTAACTTTAGGTGGTTTTAATCGATATTGGGTTTGATTTCAATAAAATTTAATATATAATAATTATATATATGTGTGTTTGTGTGTGGAGGGGGCCATAGTTCATCGTATTTTGGTTAATACAATTTGTTAGTGGTTGTTTAATATATATTTTATATGATATAATTATTTAGGTATTTATATATCTAATATGTATTATTATTAGTTTACATACATACATTTGAAATGAGTATCCATAATGCATCAAGGCATAAGTGGCTGAAGGTAACTTATCCAAATAAATTTGTTGGCATATCAGGTAGGGCAGACTTGCTTATTAGGCACTTTGGCCATGGGGATTAACTTTTTAAGCCTACTTGATGAATGTTATTAGGCACTTTGGCCACGGGGATTAACTTTTTAAGCCTACTTGATGAATGTTTGTGCTCGACACATATGACTAGGGATCAAAATTAAAATACAATGACTAGGGATCCAAATTAGAATCAGCATGAAACACTTGATATTAGTCAATTTTTTGGATAAGTAGTTCTCTCCTCAAGTGGGTCAAAACTAACACATTAGTTTTTTAATGAACCCAATCTAACTCTATTTTTTTATGCTAAATAGGAAGAATTTCCTGGTTTCGTAGATAGAAAAAGGCCATTATGAACTACTTCAAGGTAGTAAATTATACATAACCCATGTTAAATATTATTTTTATGCAATATGTTGCAACAATGAAGTGCCTTAAACTTGTGTGATACTATGGGCATGGATAGTTAAATTTGAATGTGTTGTTGTGTACTTTGGATCACCTGGCTCTCTTCCCTCTTTAAAATGAACACAAATAGAAATCCGTTTTTAGAAATTTAGAATGCTTAGAGATCACAAGATGGCTTATCAAAGGCCTAACAATGTGTTAATGTTTCTTTTCCAACTACTACTGGGAGACATGTTGACTAAGGCTTCGTTCAAGTGCTCTCCTCATTGTTGTCACTCTTGACGAGAGATTTGTAAGCTCTTGGGTATTAATGGAATCTCTGCTTTTTGTGGTCAGTTTCAAAGGGGGCTACCAAATGTCAATGAATCTTGGCTTTGCTTTGCTTTAGATGTTGAAAATGTTAGTAGATGATGAAATATTCCTCCACAAAAAGTTCTTTAACTACGATCTAAGCAACATTAGAAATCACTTTACAAGCCTTGAGGCAATGATATTTGATCTAGGTAGCAACTGAAGTGGCTATATATGTTCCCACTAGCGCAACCATGTTAGTAGGTTCTTAAAAAAAACCTACTTATGTGCATCGAAAAGCTTTCATGGGATATTTGTTAGTCGCTTCAAAACTTACTCTACCATTTAATGTTGGAAAAAATGAGTTGGGATGGAGTGGTAGAACTCCTTTTTAATTGTTGGCAATTAATGTTTAAAATTATAAGTTTATAAGTTTATGTAGTTTGTTTTGGATTCAAGTTGATGGTTTCTTTCTTCAACTCTTTCTATTGTGTTTTTTGAAGTTAGTTCCAACAATTTACCTATAAAAGCCTAATTCTGTGCAACTCTTCTTTTTTTTTACCATTTTTTCTTTTTCTTTGATATTACTTGTAGTAATTTACATTTTATGTAAGTAATATCCTCTCCTAAAAAAATCTTTGTTTACTCTTTTGTTATTAAAAAATGATTCTCCAAATAATGTCTAATATTGTAGTATAAGTTTTCACTTGATTTTTTTTTGAGGTGTTGCTTATTGTGTGTGTGTCTCATAGTATTACATTTCACCAAACTTATATTTCATAAGCAACAAATATTTCCCAGTAATGTACACCATGACTAAAATAAAGAAACGGAAATTGTCATTCATCATGGCATACCTTGAGGATATAAACATGTTATTCCAAGTTCTTGGTTGTCTTTTCATGTATATATGGAAGGTTGTCTATGAATAGTTATCGACAATTGCGAGCTAGTGCTTATATAACTATGTTTGAGTTCATATTTTGATCATGTTTAGAGAGGGTTATATAAGAGTTTCTTTGGATAGTTTGATGATAGATAGAATTAAAGACATGCTTTAGACTATATAATTAAAGATATGCTTAAGTTCGATTTATTAGGGGTTTGGGAATTCTATAGTGTAATGCTCTTGTTATATTTATAAAATGATTTCAAGGGGTTGGGGAATTCTATTGACTAATGGTATTTGATATTATATTTATAAAGCTGTATTATTATATTTATAAAGTAAATTATTTAAAAAAACACTAATATTGCACAAGAGCTAAAATCCACCTAAATGTTTGTATTGATAAATATAAACACATAAATGTAACTACTTGAATTATTTGCCTCAATATAAAATTTTTTTCAGCAGAAATGCATTAATATAAAGGTTATGATACTGTTAACTATTTATTTCAAAGGAACTTTAAATAGCTTAATAAAAATAAAATTAACATATAGAACCAAACACCTAGTAAATGGTTCAGTTTAGTACAAATAAGCAAAATTGAGATAAATATACTTCTAAATAAAAAAACTTGATAAAAATAAAATTGACATATGAAACAAAGCATCATGTAAATGGCTCAATTTAATACAAACAATCAAAATTGAGATGAATATACTTCAATCTAATACAAACAATCAAAATTGAGATGAATATGCTTTTAAACCTTGCATTGATTTATTAAAAATGAAACCTCTAATAAAACATCTCAGGCTTATTCATCAAATCAAAAAAACAATACAAAGCACTATAACATAGTGACAAAGCTAAGTTTAAACAATTTCAATACATTTTGGAGTCCATATTTACATAGTAACAAACTAAGTTTAAACAATTTCAATACATTTTGGAGTCCATATTTACATAGTAACAAAGCTAAGTTTAAACAATTTCAATACATTTTAGAATCCATATTATGTGAATTGACTCCAATAAATGTGGTACCAATTAAATGATTCCTATAAATAGCTTAGTTTGAAATCATTCTCATTAATAATAGCTAATTGATTATTTAAAATAACAACATTTAAAGCCCACTCAAGTAAGTGGTGATTATTCATTAAGCTAAAAGCATTACAAAGCATAGCTTAGTTTTGAGAATTTCAATGGAAACTAAACCTAAAAAGCTCCATTATATATACCATTTTGGAAACTAAAACAAAAAAATGCTGTGCTTTACATGACGGTGAACCCAAAAATATCCGCTAACAACAAATCAAATGAACTGAGAATATGATCATCAAGTTATTGAAAAACGTGCCGTGAAAGATGTTTGGCGTAGAATACAAGAACAACTAAAACGATCATCAATAAAAACACAATCATCATTATCTGTCCCTTGCCAGCTCCTGCCTTCTTCATCACCAAAGCGACTTTTCTCTGCACATAAAAAAAATGTTACGGATTAGGAACTCATGTCTTCTGGTTGAACTTAGAACGGCGCCTCTGATTCTGAAGTGCCTTCATATGAACATACATACATATATGAAAAAATAGATCAGATAGCATAATCCTTGAGTTTTATTAAGTTTGGTCTTTTATATTCTTTACAAATTGTAAAAACATATGAAGAGAGAGTAGAATCCCATACATACAACTGGTATAAGTTCTAGGAATGCACATATTCATTTTAAGAAAAACTGTAATTAGAAGGACTCAAACGAAAACTTCAGATTAATTCATTAAATCACAATACTGCACGTTAATAACCAAGGAACAAATATGTCCAAGAAAATTCACCTGTCCCATGAGTTCTTCATGTGTTGTGAGACCAACACCGCCAAGTGTCTCAACACTTGCACTAAGGTCATCTAGTTCTTGATCTTGTTCTGTGGTCACCAGGCAAAGCAATTTAAGATACTACCAGATCTATGCTACTCAAGAAAAACAAACAAGTGTACATTCTTGGAAAGGAAGAACAAATTTTGAAAAAGAATTTTTAGCACAGGCTTCTAGAACACCTGTGAAAACAAAAACATTTAAAGCCAGATGCAAGTCATGGCTGATTGACAGCCTGATACACCCAAGGGTGGCAGCTTTTCTATAAGCAAAATTTATAAAAAAACAACTTATCTAGGTGACAAAAAAGATCCCCTGCACAATTAGACACAGTGCATCGATATCAGAATGACCTACCTAAAAATATGGATATTGAGGGTACAGTGATGTCATTTCCATCTTCATCTTCACAACAGGCATCGATGTCAAAATAGCGACTATTTGCAGGTAACTTCATCTTTGCAATGTCTTTTACCAGGTTTAGAAGTTTCTTCTCCAATCTTTCTTTGTGTTTGGGAAATATGCTATTATAAATTAATGTCTGCCCGATTGACACGCTGTAGGCATCTAAACCTTTAGCTCGTAACCAGTCCAACAAACCCTGCACGGTTGGGTTCCCATGAATGACCCATCGATCCCACACAGACCAGGTCAGATTCCCATGTTTAGTTAACTTTGGAGGAACAGGTTCAGCCATAGAAAATAGAGGAAGTGCTAAGTTCGCAAAACTGTTGCGATACTTTTCAACGCTGTGGCCTAATATAACCTTGTAAAGTTCCAAACACACCAAACCAGTGGCCATGGCAGTGGTTGTTGCAATTGCAGGAATTATTCTACCAGCTATGAATTTAGCCTTGAGCTTATCCACTTCAGGTATGCTATAGTTCCTTGCTCGCATATTAGCTAGTCCAGCTATAAGATCCATGTGATAATTTGTATCATCATCCTGCATTGCAATAAAGCTTAGTCAGTTTTCTTCCCATGGATATTACTGGGATACAAACCCTCACACAAACAAACAAAACATAACGACCTGTTAGTACCCTATAATAGAGATTAATGGGCAACGTTGAAACCAAAATAGGGAATACCTTTTCAAACTGAATAGGATGCATGCGAAAGCTTGATGGCAGATTTTTAACACCACTTTCTAGTGTGGTGATCAGTTTGTCAATCAGTTCAATATCATCATCATACAATGTAGAAGGGTTCACATTTTTATCTTTCTCGTCTGTGACAATCTTCACCCCTTCTTTTGGCTTGAAAACTGGAATATGTACCTTTTCAACGATGTCTGCTAATCTCTTTGAAGAATTTGAAGCCCAGTCAGGAATGGGAATGCCATATGTATTAGCTCTTAAAATGGAGGCTGCAAGAATTAGGGACATATGACTGGGATCCTGGGAAGTAAACTCCAGGGGCTGTGGAAAACGCTTAGGAGCAGACCAAAATGGTGCATCTCCGCTTGTGGTTGCATTCTCAGGGAAGTTGAAAGTAAGCTGCTTCACACGATTTGAAAAGTAATCCTCAAACCTGAATCAAATCAGTCAGTGAAATGCAAATCTAGTTTAGTGAAATTCAATATCTTGTAAGTAGTAAATTATAAGAAATAACTGTGAAAATTCATTTAAGAATGATGCAATGCAAGATGCAAATGATATGATAGGTAGAAAGAATTATAACTATAAAAAGGAAGGGAAGGGGAAGCTTAATTACTTTAATCTAGCCCAAGAGAGGCAATCTTCAAATGTTAGACACCTCTGTGAAACCAAACAATCCACAACAGATTCCAGAAGTTCTCGGGCCTGAGCATCCCCTGCAGACTTGAGTGCTGCTATGTATTCTTGGGGTTTGCAAAGAAAAGCATTTGCTTCAGCTGGAGTTTTGTCTAAGAGACCTTCAAATTCGGACCTTGCCCATGTGAGACAGTGGTGAATATTATGTGGAAACGAGTGAAGCGTGCACATGGGTGCCTGCTTTTCAGGAGGATCCCTTGATGCTCCATAGTTCTCAGTCAAGTGAGGGATAACCATTTGGGTGTTGCACTTGGTTCCCAGAGTTCCAGACTCTAGCAATGGCTTCTGGAAGTAAACACACCTTGAGTCTACATACAGCCTGGCATTGACATTGTCCAGAGCATTTAAAACAACATCAACTTCTCTGTTCCAGAAGGAGCCGTCAAAGACATGTTCGGTATCTGGGCTCACGCGATTTTGCAATGCTTCAACCTGCAAATATGGGTTGATTGCGGTGGCGGCTGATGCTGCTACTGTAGACTTTGCCTGACCAATATTCCAATCCCGAAAGAGAAATTGTCTGCTAAGATTACTCTTCTCAATAACGTCATCATCCGTTAGAGTCAACTTTCCCTGACTTCCACAGGAGGCTCCCATTAGGGCCAAGTTCTTCAGAAGCTCACATCCCAGAGCACCAGCCCCCACGACAAATAATTTCGCATCTTGCAACTTTTTCTGCATCTCTTTTCCAAACACAGAAATTTGGGCATCATAACGACAATTCAAAGGCGCAACATCCTCTGGCCCAATGGTTTCTACAGGAAGAGATTCCAATGAATCAAAATAGAAGAACTGCACAGCAAAATAGGAATTGTCATTGCCAATATACAATAATTGGATGCTCTGCTGCTTTGCCTATATAAAAACTAAACTAACTAATGAATGTACAACTCCATTATTTAAGACAGATTATGAGAAGCATTAAAAGGTTATGGTGAGAAAGAAACAAAACCTGGAAAATTGGATGAAACTTGCCAGAACATGCTTTAACAACCTCCTGCCCAACGATTCCACCAAACATAGCTGCCATGGGATTCAACACTGCACGGGAACCACTTGCAAACTGCTTGAATACATTTACGTTTTCATCAATGGCATTGGCATCCAATTTAATCAGGATGCCGTTGCTGTCATTTAAAGCCTTTGCTACATCAATGAATCTACTGGCATCATCCTCCGAAGCAGCACAAGGGAAACGCCCAAATTGATGAACGAATTTATCTAGAGCTCGGAAAGCCAAATGTAAAAGTGGAGAGCGGTCAAACTTGGAGAAATCACTGAGAAGAAACTCGCCTGGATTATCAAGTGCTTCCTTGAGTGGCTTAAAATTTAAGAGCTTGATTTTCTTTACCTGAGTGACTATGCCACCCATCTGATAACGTCCAAAGTTAATGGTGTCTTCCTGGAGGTGGAAAGAATAGGGTCTGACATTCATAACTTTTCTTGGCTTACCATCGTTGAGCTCATTCATACCTTTAACTTCAGAGAATACAACAAAATCCCCATCCTCGAATTGGAGCCTCTCATCATCATCCACACATGACACGAGGGCAGGATTGCCGTTGGTAATAGAAGCAATGATGCCTGTCTGTGGCTCCTCGCCATTGACATCAAACACACTAAACTTGGGCCCAAAGTCACAAAACACGCTACCAAACACTCCCCGAATATCAGCCTTGATAAAAGCAATTGGCGGTTGATGATTATGGCAGAAATCATTGTATTCAATCGCTTTTTCCTCAATTATGTCTGTGAACACCACAACCTGCAAATGCAAATGCAATTCATTACTACTTGGAGGTTCCATTCCATCGTTTAATTTCAGCCTAATTCACACAATGGGAGCTTACCTGGAAACAAGACAAGTGTTTTTGTGATATCTCCGATTCAGTAGAAACAGAAACTGCAACGGCAGTGTTTAATTCCTGCAACTTATTAGAACAAGCAACTGCCCGGTTTTGGCCAATATCAGCTTCGGTAAAATAGAAACTGGCAGACAAGTCCCACATTTCAACATTTGACTGGTCATGTAAAGTCACTGATTTCACTCCCGCTAGTATCACATTTTTGGCTGAAAAAACCATCAAACAGGAGGCAAGGTCATAAAATGAAATGAAGCCAAAATAAACAATAATTTCTTCAAAGCAATCTCACAACAATTTCATTGACATGAAATTTGAAAAAAAAAACAAAAAAGATGAAATAAGAAAAAGGCATGATAGTACATACCCACTTCAACCCCCAGGCCTTGAAGGCCAGAGATAAGAACATTTGCACCGGCCAGGCGTCTCATAGCCTCCCTTCCGTAAACTGCCAGCTGTCTGCTATGCAAATCTTCGTCTATGTGTATTTGTGTTTGCTCAGGAGGAGCAGGAATTGAGTTGGTGCCATCGCTAGCAGTAGCCACCGCCATGTTAATTGTTCAGTCACTTAGAGAAGAAGATCGATGATTACCACCGCGCAGCACTGTAGATATGTATTGATGTTGACCTCCAAGAACGAAGGATCACTTTCCTGTCTGATCTTGATCTTGATATTGAACGCCAAATAATGGTTTTTATCATTATAAATATAGATTCTCAATTTTAAATTAATATTATCAAAATCATAGTCGGCCGTCCATTTTAAATGTTTTTTTTCTCCATCCATAGGCAAGGTCGGTCCCGAGTCATAAGCAGGCCTGGAATTTCAAAATTTTCTGGCTTGGAAAGGAAAATTTGATAAACAAAATTTTACCAAATTTATAAAACATTAATATTTTATATTAAATTTAACTATTTTTTTAAATGTTATATTAAAAAGTTCATTATCCCAACTTGGATTTGATTAGGTATTTCGAAATAAAAAGTTTTTACTTCTCGAAAGAATAGCTTCTATACCCGTTACTTGTTTTAACATTGGATTAAAAAGTAACCAGTCATGTGACATTTAAAAAAATAGCAAAATAAAATGCACGGTGGGGGACGTTTCACCATTTTGTTACGCCAAGGGATTCCAAGAATACCAGGAATTATTGATAAAATATGATGATGAAATGAGTAAGAGTGGTGGGGATTTCACCAATTTATAACCCATAATTCAAGGGCATATAGAAGGACCACTCTCGGAGTTTCTCTCATTGAGAACTTTACATCAACATTCATTCGTGCCATGAGTATCCTATACTTATAGGCAATTTGTTGTATGTGGTTTTATTACCATGCTTTTGGTTTTTGTGATTAAGGTTTTAGTTAGTTGGTTTTTTTAAGCAAGGTTGTAGTTTTAGTTTATTATAATTTAAATTTTCTATTAATATAATTTTAATATTTAAAATATGTAATTTTAAATTAATTTTATATCTTTGAAATTAGGAAAATAGTTGAAATGAAAATTTGAATATTTTTTATGATGCTTTTAATAATTTTACAATAACTTAGTTATGGTATTAGGCATATAAGTAGCAATTTAAATGCCTTATATGAAATGCCTAAAACCTAATATGCTTACAATTTAAATGCCATGTATAGATGCTATGGTTTCCACTAGGTGGAATAGGTTAAAAATCTCAAAATAGATTTAAAACCATAAAACCTCTATGGTAATATTTATCACTCATATACGAAAACCAAAGGTGGAGAAAGGTTTTTGGTTTGTATACTTTGAACTTGAATCGCGCATGGAAACTCATATTCATTCTGGGTGCATGTTCATTGTTGCTTACTTGCCTCGAGATTGGAGTGGGTTCAATATGGGGTGCCTGTCCCATATTCATGTGACATAACTAGGGATTCTAGAAAATGGATACATTATCGTGGGGAAGCATGGAAGCCCAGTTGCTCAACTATGAAACAAGGGTACCTATGCCCTTTCAAATTGGAAACCCCCCTTTTGAACCATATCGTAGGCTACATCGTGAAACTCAAAAGTGTGAAAGATGAAATGAAAAAAATTCTTATACTGGACATGTTGATTTGAGCGGTTGCTATATAATGGGCAGAAAGAAAAAATTGGGCACAGGGAAGGTTTAATGAGAAACATAAGTAAATTTTTTGAAATAGCTGAGCATAAGGTAATAAAGCAAGAGCGGTTGCTGATACTTATTTGCTTATGCTTGTATGGCAACTGACAAAAATTGAAAAATGAAACTTGTATGCTTCCTCTCGTGGAACTGGAACAATGAAACCTCTTTCCACTAGACTCTAGCCTCTAGGTTTTCACACTTCTCCGATCTCCAATTTCCATCCTCCCTTTCCCAAGTTCACCAAACTTCAAATCTCCTTGAGTCTCTCAACAATATGGAGTCGAGTGGCTACACATTAATTATAGGTTATGTGTTTCATAATCAAGATTCAAGTGCCCACAAAAGATTGAAAACTCGTGAGTCCTACATACCACTCAAACCCCACTCGTGGCTGTTAAACCTTATTGGGTAGTCTTTCGACTCACATTTAGTGATGGCCAAGTCTCACCGAGATGAGGAGGGAACTTCGAATCATGGCAGAGGGACTTGAATTCAATGGAGCTTCCTTGGCGAATAAAGAAGACATTGGCTCTGCTTCTCATACGAATCGAAGGGAGAGCCTCAAACTAGTTGTAACCGACATGCTTCATCCAAAATATACCAAGTTCCAACTCCAAAATCCAAGCGATTAATTCCATTAAGATGCATTAAATCTATGGTACCTACTACCAGGTAACATCGTTTAATTGAACCAATCCTCGTTTCAAATGGTGCCAACTTTTTCCAAGTTCCATGGCCCATTTAATTTGCCATTAACTTAGGTTGTGGCCCGAGGCTAAACTACGGTCACACTGCCAACCTACCAAGTGCCATGCTAGCCTCCTGTAGCTACTAGCATTTTTGTATGTTTGATGGACACCATTAACGACAAATTGTCGATCCACATTTTTTTCGAATACATTCCAAATGGTTGAATACATCTTACACCACATCAAATTTCAGGCCTGCTCATAAGATGATCTTCCATAACTTTTTGGGAGAGGCATCGAAGACAAAGGGGATTTCATAAATTAGGGCTTCTTCATTATTATTTTTTTCAAATTGAAAAAACAATTATATTTAATTTGTAAAGTATAAGTGCATATGGTCAAAACTCCAAACCCAACATGAAGTCATCAATAGAAACACACAAAAATATACCACATGAATCACAAAGAACCCCGACATACATCAAAGGGGAGACAAAAGCCAGGACCATCAAAACATGCCTAGGGGTCAAAGAAAGTAAAGGGCAAAAAATCCAAATACAAAGCAAACAAGATCATCCATAGTTGAAAAAACCTAGGTTGTCTAAAAAAAGCAGAGAGTCGTACTGCCAATATTCAAAGAAAACGAACCCCTCCTAGGAACCAAAACCCCAACATGAAAGAAGATATGCATATTCATTGAATTCCCAAAAAATATGCATTAGAGAATTCTGGGGAGACCTCACTAGTAGAGAACGAGTGTCCTCTAGCCACGATTGAAGGTGTATGGAACGAATGTTACATTTTGAATTATCTTAGTCAATAATCAAGTGAGAATCACCAACAATCTAATGAAGAGAAATATTCTTAACCATAACAAATTAAAGGTTCATCCAAAGACCCAAGATCTCCCCTTTGGAATTTATGCCTATAACACCATTCAACCACAATTTATAAAAGCCAAACCTGTCGAAATATATGATAGCTCCAACACCACAAAATATACCATCCATATGGGTTTCCCAATCAAAATTATCCCTCACATCATCAACGTAAGCTGGAGAGGACCTAGGAGGATTAGAAGTGAAAAGAGTAGAATGAGACCCATCATAATAATATGGAAAAGAATATAGATTTCTACTAACCACCCAGTTTGTAGAAATAATAGATCAATGCTATGAGCAATGATGCTAAGAAGAAGCACATGAAATAGATCTTGCTACTAAGAATTCTCACAAGCATACACAGGAAAAATAGAGAGATGAAAAGAGACTGAATCACATGAATGAAGATATGATTATTGGTGTGTATCCTTCCATTGAATAGTGATGAATAATATTGTACATAAATAGTACATCCCTCATAGGAAAATCGAGTTGTATGGAGACAACTCATAAAGCTCAAAAAGGTTGACTTACCAAAATATAGCAAACCCCCATAGGTGGCTAAAGCACTTCCCAAATTGATCAAGGACCTCACGAATTGGAAAAAGAATGAGTGAGTTGTCAAGGAGATGGAAAAAACATGCTAATCCTAGAAAATGGAGGAAAAGTCATGAATGATGGGTTGGCAACAAAAGCACCTAGTTTCCTAGTTTGACTAGCTTTACCTTATCCATAGAAAAGCATGAAAAGTAGAATAAAGCAGAATCTGCTGTATAATAATTCTGGATGGTCAAAAGGTGGTCAAGATCAACCCAGAATTAGAAATAAATCATTCCTAGGATATAGATGGCATGTATTGAATTTAATGTGCAAGTGGATGCCAACTGATTAAGCTAGTGGGTGAATAATTAATTAAATAATGATTAATTATTTTATCCTAAGTTATGAGTGGGTTTAATATATTCCAACACAGTTTAGGGAGGGTTTTTTGTTTAAAAAACTGATTGAGTTCCTCATGTTCCAAACCTCCCATATGAAGAAGCATATAAACTCCCCTCTCTTTAAAGCAAATCTGAACCAGTTCTATAAACAACATGAGAATGGAGCATCTGACCAAAGGAAATGAATAAGGAGAAAAGAAAAAACTTGATTTCATATTTGCTAAGAAGTTGGATAGGAGATGAATAAATTCTTGATAGATTCCGAGTTACTGTATCATAGGGATCATAAACTCGGGCCATTGTATCCTCATTTTTGAAGGTTATCCCATGACAAGATCTTTCCTTCCAACGTAATCCATGTAAAAAAAATTACTTTAGGAGGAGCATACCATTTCCAAGAAATTTAATGCCACAATTTATAATCCACCAACAGATCCGTGAGAATGGATTCATAAGCTATTTTTGCTGACAACAAACCTAAAGATGTATTCCAGGACCAGCTAATAGAATCATTTGGGTCCCTAATCTTGATATTCCCTCTGCACAAACCCAAGATATAGTTGGATCATTCCCTTGCCAAAGAGCTGTAGAGGCCTAATTGAGAGGCATTTATCCATTTAATAGGAGATGGAGGAATCATAATCTTTGAGCATATATGATTTATATTGTAATACCCATTCTTCCACAAGAAGAATAACAGATCCCGGGACAATTTAAAATCTGATGGACCACTGATTATGGGATCCTGACCCATAGCAATAGACCTACCATTTCCAGGAACCCAAGCCATCCAATCAACAACAACAGGGAATGAAGATATCAACCTCGACCATATATTGGAGACACCTTTGATTCTTCCTTGGCGATCTAAGCCACTGCACTATAAACTGTTTTTTAATATATTTACCTCTGATCACACAACTCTTGATATTATCCATGAAAAGTGCCTTCCATAAAATATTGGCCAATAGAGATTTGGAAAAGAAGAAGATATTTTTTAGTGACCATCCACCCATCTGCTTTAGTCTAGAAAGGATTTCCCATTGGACTCGATGAATTTTCTATTTAGTGCCATCACCAACCCATATAAAATTGAAATTTTTTATATGAATATCATTAAGAATGGACTTTGGTATTTTAGTCAATGAAATCCAATAAATAGATAATTTATCTAAGACATATTTTGCAAGAGTGAGCCGACCACCCATGGATAACCATCGCCAGCACCAATGTGAAATCCTTCTATCATATCTTGCTAGTAGCTAGTTCCAATCATTTATTTGATATCCATTTGGTTTTAAGAAAAAACCAAGGTACTTTGTGCCATCTGAAATCTCCTTTGTTTTATAAGGAAGAACAACTCCAATTTCCTCTAAATGCTCCTGCTAAATATTGTTTTTTAGGAGGATAGTTTTCTCCACATTAATCAATATACCTGTGGTATCGTAGAATAGCCTCAGTGTAGAGTGACGGGCCTTCCATTCAGTCAGGTGACCATCACCACAAATCATAGTGTCATCAACAAATAAGAGGTGCACGATGGAAATATGTGGAGTAATTTTAACCCCTTTCACTACAACAAAAACTGGAATTTGCACCAGATTTAAGTGTAATTGTTTTCTAATTTTTGTGAACAATCTCGTGCTAAACTTGGAGTTGTTATCCAATTTCGTAAAACGTCGGCTATTGTCTTTTTTACGTCATTTTTAACATCCATATTTGCGTCCATTTTTGCACCCAATTTTTTGCATATCTTTTTTCATCTTTTTTTACACTTTTATTTGTGCCCAATTTTGCATCCTTTATTACATCCTTGTTTGCACCAAGTTTAATGCCTAGTTTTTCATCGAATGTTTTGTACAAATTTTCTCCTAGTTTATGTCGGGTTTTGCATTGAATTTTGCACCTTGTTTTGCATCCAATTATGTGTCTAATTTCGCGTCTAGTGTTGCATCTAGGTTTGCATCCAATTTTTGGCCATGTATTGAGTCTAGTTTTGCATCTATTTTAGCGTCATTTTTTACTTTTGATGTTGCATCTCATTTTACATATTTTTTTTCATCTAGGTTTTCACCCAATGCTTCGTCCCATTTTACGACTTCTTTTGTGTCTAGGTTTGCACCTAGTGTTGCATCATGGTTGACGTCTTTTTTTACATATACTATTATACCTAGAGCTGCGCTCGATTTTGTGGTCAGTGTTGCATGTATATATTGTGACAATCAGAGTTGTGTGAAGTTGTCAGAGAACCCTGTGTTCCATGACAAGTCAAAGCATATCGAGATCAGGTATCACTATATTAGGGATATGGTGCAGAGAGGAGCAGTGAAGCTCCAGTATGTTGTGATGGAGGAACAGATAGCTGATGTATTGACGAAGCCATTGGCTAGAGTGAAGTTTGAATAATTTAGGGAGAAGCTTGGTGTTCTACAAATCGAGGTTCCATCCAAGGGGAAATGATGAGAGAGAGAGCCATTCTGACATGGTGAGAGGATTAGGTTCCTTCCATGGTCAGATGTAAGGGCTGAGCGATTCTGTCATGGTGAGAGGATTTGGTTCCTTCCATGTCATATATGAGTGCTAATCCATTCTGATGTGACTGTAGGATTGGTTCTACATGATCAGATGTAAGGGCTAAATGCCATTCTTGGAATGGAGACACCTGGTCAGTTACCAGGAAAACTCAGTCTGGGACTGAGGGCCATTCTGATATGACTATAGGATGTAGTCTTACATGATCAGATGTGAGCGCATGTCCATTCTGATGTGATTGAGGGATGTGTTCCCACTTGATCATATATAAGGGCTGATGCCATTCTCTGGGAGAATGGAGGCACCTGTTTAGTTACCAGGAATCCCCAGTATGGGACCGAGAGCCCTTTCAATGCGGTGTTTTCAAACATGGTCAGATGTAAGTGTAAATCCCTTTGGATGTGGTGTTTTCGAACATGGTCGAATGTAAGTGCAGAGCCCTTTCGATGCGGTGTTTTCGAACATGGTCGAATATAAGTGTTGAGCCTTTTCGATGTGGTGTTTTTGAACATGGTCAGATGTAAGTGCAGAGCCCTTCCAATGCAGTGTGTTTGCACATGGCCAGATATAAGTGCTGAGCCATTCTGGTGCGGTGTGTTTAGACATGGTCAAATGTGAGTGCTGGGCCTTTCTAACAAGACGAGGTCAGATGTGAGTGTTGGGTGTGCCTTTCTGACAAGAAGAGGTCAGATGTAAGAGCTGGGCAGGCCATTCCGAGTTAGGGTTAGATATAAGTGCTGATGAATACCTACATGAAGGGTAGGCCTACAAATAGCATGAAAAAGGGCTGGCTCTATAGAACTTCCTGTGACGAGAAGAATCGAGAGATAGCACCGATGATGACGATGATCTAGACTTGATGATGATCCAGATCAAGTGATGATCCAGATGTGATGATGATCCAGACTTGATGATGATCTAGATCAAGTGATGATCTAGATTTGATGATGATATAGTGATGATCCAGTGGTCATGATGATGCAGATCCTGTGATGAAGAAGACTTGAATAAGAAAATGACTTGAAGATGAAGGTGACTTGAAGATGAAGAAGACTTGAAGATGATGATGAATTGAAGATGAAGAAGACTCGAAGACGAATAAGACTTGAAGATGAAGACAACTTGACGATAAATATGCTGAGATGATCCAGTCGATACAGAGAAGAAGACTTGTGTTGAAAATTGTGTCGAAAGAATACCTTTCTAGTTAAGAGGGAGTGTTGATGTATTTGTAACTTTGAAATGTATTCACTTATGTATATTATGTCTTGTACCCTGATGTTTATTCTGGGATGTGTCTGTAATGTAATTGAGTCATGTCATGCCCCGATGTTCCGATTGAAAGGATCTATAATGTAAACAAGTCATGTCAAGTCATTGTGGGTAACCCTCCTATTGTTCAAGGGTTAAAGTCCCCGTAGTTTCGGGGTACTAGGGTTATTAGACTCTCCTAGAGAATTCAGCCCTAGTAGGGTTTAGTCAAGTTAGGAATTAGTATAAATAGAGATCTAGCCTCTCTATTTATCACACACTCACTCACACTCAGTTGTAGCGCATAGCTGAGGAAGAAGAAGACACTGAGGCTAGGAAGAAAGATGTTGCTGCTATCGGGAGATCATCTTACTATTTTGGGGTTTTACTTTTGGTGCTGATTCTATCTTTGAGGAAGTTGTGGGGTTTTCTCCATTTATGGTTTCCCCGAGGAAAAACACTGTGTTCATTGTTTCTTGTGTTTGATTATTGTGCTTGTTATTCTCTCAGTTAAATATCCTAATAATTCTAGCTTAATGTTAAAAATATAACACAATCTCAATACCATCCTGCTCAATATCCACCATCACAATTTTGACAATCGCAATATCCTCAGTCATAGTATAAAAAAAATCATTATTTGCCACAACAACACTACCCTCAACCTAGGGGGGTGGAAATTTTTGAGGCTAAGGACAACAATAACACGGAGGAGGAGGAGGATTTGTTCAAGGAAGAGGCCAAGTTGTATGTTTAACTGTGTACAACCAAGACACTTTGCTTGAGATTGTGTAAATCCTATGAAAACCTCTTTGTATTGTAAATCATTTGATCATACTATCGAACAATGTCCATAATTGATTACCAAGTGGCAGGTTGGAACTAAGGGAAATCCCAACCCTATGCAGAATCCCAATATGAATCCTAACCAAAACATCTAGATGATTTCTACCGAGCCAAGGGAAGCAAACATTGTTATCGTCACAAGGGGAGGTGTTGTGAGTGGAGTAGTCCAGGATGCACATCATGGAAAACTGTAGTTGCGACCAACGACACAAAAGAAAGTACCGTTCGACGTCCATAAATAAAAGAAAGTATTCTTCGACGTTCGACCATAATTTGTTGACACAAATCAAGCGTCGACATCTGGACAAGTAAGAAAGATGCCTGAAAGGTTCAATTAAATACTCTAAAATTAATCGATGAGAAAGGTTTGTAAGCTCAAAGAATTTTTCAAAAGTTTCGTAGCGCTAATCCATTATTATGATGCTGTCATAGAATTAACAACACTCATAGAAGAGACTCTAGAAGAATTGTGACCCAAAAGAAGATTTAACTAGGTCGGGAAAAGATTAAAAACTAGTCGCGAGTTGCGAATGACTGCACATATAGGAGACTATGCCATGGATTATATCATTTTAGATATGGGCTCTCATGTCAATATCTTGACAAGGAATACATGGGAAAGAATGAACACGCAGCGACTAGATTGGTCTCCCATTCAATTATGTCTAGCAAATCAGTCAAAGTTTCTACCCATTGGTCGACTGACTCAAGTACCTGTTGAGGTAGAAAGTCTTAGAACATATGCATATTTTGAAGTGATTGACATTGTCGATGATAAAATCCCATATCCTGCACTTTTGGGGATCGACTAGGCAATAGAAAACCAGACCATCATAAATTTCAAGCGAAGAATATTGTCATTTGAAGATTCAGAGATAAGACTAGTCGTGCCAATTGATCTGCTGGAAGGATAGAGATATGTTGAACCAATAAACAGTGAATGACAAGGTGATTACCTAGATCATATATATATAATATTATGTCCTCTCGAGATGACTATATAAATCCAAAAACTGATGTGAAGCTGAATGGGAGGAGCGTTATCTCATGTACATTTGATTCCGATGAGCATTAAAAAATTGGCAGAATCAGATGCACAAAGTTTTCATGAGAATATGTGCAATAATTATAAGATCAGTGCAATGAGTAGGAGCTCATGCAAGTGAGATACCCATATATGAAGGTTTTCCTAATATTGCATCTTTTCTTGCAGAATCTGAAGCAAAAGTTACAAAATCAAAACAATTGTCCCCCTTGGAATTTATGCTGAAAAATACACATGTTAGATGGTGGGGTACACATAAACAATCTATCTCCGAATGGCCGCAATGTAGAACATTGCTGGAGATCAGATTTGGAGAAGAGATCAGCTATTCTGGTCGTAATTATACTGGATTGAAAAATCCCATCAAATATATTGAGCATTGTCACATGACATGGAAGGAATATCCCTGACAAGAATGGGTTCATCATTTCATACATACATTGGAAATGATACCAAGGAATTGGTATACATATGTTGAACTACGACGAGGAACTCTTGAGTGAGAAGAACTAGCCACTAGTTTCACACATACGTTTGAGTTCACAAATGATCATCCAATAATAGATGTTGCACCGCAAGTAATAAAAAAGAAGCTATTTGAATAAATCCCAATCACAGTGATAAATTTCCATCAATGCAACACAACGATCCACCATTGGATGGAGTGCTACAATGTGACGGGAGAACCAGATGATGATGACCCGCATGACATAAACATACATGAGTCAGAATATATGCACGCAGTGGAGGGATTTGATATTTCTAGTGACCAATTCCCGAGTCCACTCAAAATAAAAAAAGTTAATATTGGCTCGTTTGAAAATACAAAGTTCACCAATATTGGAGATTATTGGGATGAAGAGATTGTAGGAAAGATCACTCATTTATTGCATGAGTTTTAGGATTTGTTCCCTGCCATATTTTCAGAGATGAAAGGAATAGTCAGAGATCTTGATGAAATGAAAATACCTTTGAGGCCTGATGCAAAATTGATCAAACAGGGACCATACCGATTGAATCCACGATACAAAGAAAAGGTCAAGGCCGAATTGGACTGAATGTTAGAGGAAAGTGTTATAGAACCCGTCAAGGAATCTAAATGGATTAGTCCGATAGTAGTCCAGGACAAAAATACCTCAAGCGAAGTAAAAATTTGTGTTGACCCGAGAAAATTTAATGATGCTTATTTACATGACCTGTTTCTGACTCCATTTATAGATGAAGTAAAGAAGAGTGTTGTAGTGCAGGAAATGAACTCACTCACTAATGGATTTTATGGTTACTATCGGATGTGGATTGCAAAGGAAGATCAATGCAATACTACTTTTGCAACAGAGTCCGGATGTTTCCAATATACGGTAATGCCATTTGGACTTAAGAATGCTCCTGCAAATTTTTCTAGAATTGTAGAAGCTGCCTTTAAAGATTTCATACAAAAATTTCTTGAAGTCAACTTTAATGATTGGACAGTAATTGGGCTCATAAAATACCATATTGAGAGCCTTAGAATGATGTTGGAACGCTGTCGCCAATATAATAATTCACTCAATTTGAAGAAATGTATCTTTTGTGCCTCGTTTGGAGCTTTGTTGGGACATGTGGTCTGTCGCGATGGAATTGTGGTCGACCCAACCAAAATTGCGATCATTCTTGATTTACCACCACCTACTACAGTTATACAGTTGAGAGAAGCACTAGGACACACTAGATACTAAATAAAATTTATCAAAGGATATGCAGAGGAGACTGTTCTGATGGAAAATATTTTGAAAAAATATGCTAAGTTTCAATGGACAGAGAGCTGCCAAGTGACCCTAGACACATTGAAAAACAAGATGGATACTCTGCCAATAATTGTATTTCCAGATTGGAAAAAGGAGTTTCGTGTTCATGTCGATGCATTGTTTTTCGCGCTTGGCGTGGTGCTGATGCAACCTGGTTAAGGATTGCTCGATCATACCATTTCCTTCACTAGCATGAAGTTGTCAACTTTAGAGAAAAATTATACCATGGAGAAGAGAGAAGGTTTAACAATGGTATATGTGCTGCAAAAATTCAGACATTATTTACTGGGTGGACATTTAAAGATGTACAATGACCATTCCGCATTGAAATACTTGGTCAATAATCCAGTGTTTGGGGGGGAATATTGGTAGGTGGCTTCTCCTCTTCCAGAAATTTGATTTTGAAACCCGGTCGATTGAATTTGAGACCAGACCATCTTTTAAGGATATAAAGTGGTGAAGAGCCTAGTAAGCTCGATGATAATCTCCCTGATGCGCAATTGTTTGTGATAACCATGTTTGATGATCATTATAAAGATATCATACAATTTTTGAGTACGGGTTATATGCCATCTAAATTCGCCATTGTGCATAAGAAACATTTGGTTGTGCGAGCTGCAAATTTCCAGTTGATCGTTGGAAAATTGTATTAAATGGGTCCTGATAAGATTCTTCATCGTTGCATTTTAGAGAATGAGTGACTGTTAATATTAAATCAATCACATGCTGGTGTTGCAGGAGGCCAGTATACAGGAAAATCTACGGTGCGCAATATTTTTCAAGAGAAATTATGGTGGCTCGCCATGCATGTTGATTCCCAGGATGATTGTCGCAGTTGTGATGTATGTCAAAGGATTGGAAAACTGTCACGACATGATGTAATTCCATTAGTACCTCAAATAACATTACAGGCATTTGATAAATGGGCCATTGATTTTGTGGGTCCTATCAGTCTGAGAGGAAAGTGAACCGGTGCATGCTATATTATTACTGCGACTAATTACTTAGTTAGATGGAATGAAGTAGCATGAGTAAAGGATTTTACTACTGCAACCACTACAAAGTTTTTATTTGAGAATGTCGTGAAACGATTTGGATGGCCAAATATTTTATTAAGTGATAAAGGTACACACTTTGTCAACCAGTTGATCGCAGAACTCCTGAAGGAATTCTAGATTCAACATGGAAGGAAAACACCTTATCACCCTCAAGCAAATGGAGTTGTTGAATCCTTTAACAAAATTCTGGAAAATGCATTGAAAAAGATTTGTAATGCCCAATGAGATTACTGGGATGAAATTTTTTTAGCGGTATTATGGGAATATCGCATGACTTGTAAGAAATTGACAGGGAAAACCCCATTTTGTTTGGTGCGTGGACAGGATGCTATGATTCTTATGGAGTATATTGTCCCGAGCTTAAAATTTCTGTGATCACAGAAATGACAGATGGCAATGCTATTGAAGAAATATTGTCGCAACTTGTGCAGCTGGAAGAAGAAGGTTTTGTCACAGACTTTCATCAAAATGTTGAAAAACAAAGGCAAAAATCATGGCATGATCGACACATTAAGAGCAAGCACTTTGAGGTCAGATGACTTGTTCTTATGTATGACAACAATTTTTTCAAGCATCTAGGAAAGTTGAGATCACATTGGTTATGACCGTATATTGTCATGAATATCATTGATGGAGGAGCAGTGAAATTACAAAATTTAGATGGAACAGAAGTCCAAGGACTGGTGAATGGAAGTCGACTGAATCCATATCATGATAGGAGCGACTTGGTTGCATAAAAAAAAATTCTTGGTCGTAGACTGCTAGTGTGTCATCGTAAAAAGATGAAGTCTCACATACTCAGTGTCTAGAAAAGACCAACACTTTAGGGTGAATACACTTAGTAAATCGCAAGAAAAGAAGATATATCAAAGGAGAAAACATGTTGCAAGGAGTGCGACACTGTCGCAAGAAATATAGGAGGCACATACATGACAGCTGGAGGGAATTAATTTGAAAAGTCCAAGGGAAATTGGCAGCGTGATTTATGGTCACGTCTGTCTTTATGGAAATAAATACCACTCGATGTGCTAGCTAAACAACGACGCACATAGAAGTTTGATTAATTATTCATATGATCCACCCATGTGACTGAAAGGAAAAATTCCTTTCTATTGATGGACCACGCGTGTGACGAATGACCAGGGAGGAAATTGTTTCATGCTATCAAACTTCATGCCCAAGTTCATTTCATTATGTTTTCATGAGAGAAGAGCAATTGTTGTCTACAAGTTCAAGAGTTGAAGAAAATTGGTCAAATCATGGTCATTGCAATATCTAGTGCTAGTACAATTGCTCAGTCTAAATTTACGACTGCATCACCTACACTAATCATGGAAGATACTACAGGATATGTCCCACCATAATAGAAGGATGATGTAGTTTTTGAGAAAGTTCTAGTCCCTTCGGTCAGGACATCCAGAAAATCAAGTGCAAACCTACCAGTTCCATCAGGTACTTCATGGGGAAAGCGCACAGGAAATAGGAAGCAAAAATAAAAAGCAACAACGCCACCAACACTACCATCAATACTTGAGGAGGAAGAAGAATACAAAACCTGAATTTTTTTCCGCCATATATCACACCAATATGTACGGATGTACCAAAGTCAAAATTCCAACCAAGCCACACATCCCATTGGTAGAACCTACAGTTCCAAAAGGAGTCAAGGTGCTAAAGAACATTCTTCCGAACCTGTAGAAGTTATCCTTCACTGACCACGATACAAAGAAAAAAAAATATTTGGACAAGAAGAACTATATGTTAACTGTGCAGGACACACTAAATTTTCCAAAGCGCGTGGTTCCAATGGAAGGGAGATAGGACTAAAACATTCCGGACTATTATCGTTGCTATACATGCCACACTTTGAATGAAGCACATAAGTGAATTCCTTTGTATGATATATTCTAGTACCATTTCATGGAGGATTCCTTTGGATAGATGAACTAAACTATGTGGATGTTGAGCTCATCACAACGATAAAAGGCCTCCCGCTGGTAGGTATAGATCTAGCACAATATTTACGAAAAGACCAGGACACAGAGATGACAACAAGGGTTAAGGACAAGTATGACTTGAATAGGGTCAACATAGGGTTCATAATCTCTTCCATTAATGACTATACTATTCAATTTTCCGTGAACGTATTGGCCTATAAAATATTGTTCAATATGCGACCGAACTAGTGTACTGCAGGTGCGGTTGCACTAGCTAAACTCTGTGCGGAGGGAGTTTAGATTAACTGGTCGCAATTCTTACTGAATGAATTGCTAGAAGACACATCCATGTCATAGGAAAATGGTAAACCTTTCCACTATTCCTGGTTATTGATTTTAATTTCATTTGTTGTTTTGTCCGTCCCACCAAACTACCAAGCCATAGATGTACCAGTTCGCTGCAGGGGAGCTAGATACCAAAATCTTTGGTTCACACAGAAAAACAAGGACATGCAGCGTGATACTAATATCATTTTTTTATGCATGGAGAAGCCCTGAAGGATCAGGTGTGGAAGCAAACAAGACTTGCGGATGACATTGTTAACCAGTTCCTCCAAATTATCAAGTTTTAGATTGGGCCGCAATATGTTATGACGTAGTCGAGACAAGACCCACAACACCAATGGTTTGCGACACAGTTTTTATTAATTGAAGAAGAAGTGGAAGCCATTGTACATGAAAGTATGAAAGAATGGCATGTCCCTGTTCCATATGACCAAATAGTAGATGATGACCTGGACCAATAAAAACCACGATTGTCACAACCAAAATTTCAAGAAGAGGGCCCGTAGGAAAATGCACAAGATCCCGATCCGGCCTAGAGTGACTCAAGCTCAACTCCCACGGATCGAGCTGTAGGAGAGAAGAGGAACCAAGAAGAAATAGAGAAAGGGTAGTCTAGGAGAAAGAAACGAAAGGTTGACATAACTGCCAATACCTTCAGCATTGATGGGGAAGACTTTACACAGTTAACTGAAGCATTGGTAGAAGTCATGAAGATAGGGTTTTAGAAAATAGACAAGCTATAGACATAGCTAACAAACAATATTACTGATTTGCTGAAAACACTCCACACAACTGCTGAAGAGGTTAGAATTGTAGTAGATTATATGCCTCAGAGAATTGAGTCACAATATGTACTTGGCCCTTTCGAAGAACAACAACCTGAGATGCCAATGCCAGTTCCACTAATTAGAGCACACGTATCAAGACAAGTACTTGATCTGGGAACCCAAAAATTCAATGATATCACCAAAAGCATAGGGCATATAACCATAAGGCCTTTCACAAATGCGCATGAGGGAGACATATGCACACTACAAAATTCCACAGTTGCAGAAATGAAAATAAGAGAAGGCGCCTTGATTAAGCAGGAGAAGGTAGCAAATAAATGTGTTAATAAGATGAAGAAGGAAGTGCAAGAGGTTGAGCATAAAATAAAGACGTGGGAAGAAAATAGGCATAGGATCAACAAGGCTATAGCCCTTGCATGTACAAATTTTGCAGACGAAGGCATAACATAGGAAATGGTTCCAGAAGCCAATGTCACTCGATTTGGCGGGATAACAAAAGACCTTTGAAAGAAATTCATAGAAATTGAAGCACAAATAAGACCAAGAACACCACCAAAAGTGTTGGAGGAACGAATACAAGCAGCATCAGAAGTTGCGAAGAAGATAGAAGAGGCAGAGGCACTATGTGCTAATGATGTCGACCAAGTCTCTCTCACTTGGGAAGCCTTGATTAAATATGTTGAACTAGAGAAAGTTACAGAGGAGCTATGCACAACTGAGACAAAAGTAACTCATATGAATAATGAGATGAAACAATTTCCCTTAGTAGAAAAAATGGCTAAGGTGACATAGATTAAGAAATTGTAGCTCCAGGTTATAGTGCCGCATATGCGACAACATGAAAGAACTGAAAAAGTCATAGAATTGCAGACTAAAGATGAAAGAATTACAAGAATCATTCATGTTGTACATCAAAAGGTCCACCAAGCAGCAGAATCAGTAGAAAAGGTAATGCCAAAACATGTCAGTTCCGACCTTGTCGATAAGATGAAGAAGACAGAGGAAGATCTGTGATAGGAGGCATAGCAAGTAGTGAAAATCTTGCAATATTTTCAAGGTCAAGTCGACACAAGTCAAGAAATGAAAGAATAGCCTTGCATGGATTAGGATGAACCACATGTCTATGTTGGGGGCCTCTTGGGCCTAGAATTCTTCCCAAGTATGAAAAGAGTCAGGTCTCAAGAAGTAAAAGGAGATGTGACATAACTAAATAAGGAAGAACAAAAGAAGGAAAATAAGGAAAAGGAGTTGCGACAGAAGCAGTCACAGAAGGAAGGAAGGACAAGGTAGAATAAGTAGTAAGGAAGGAATATGCGAAAAAAGAGGAACATAAGCATACAAAGAAGAAAGAGATAAGGAAAGAAGCAGCTGAAGAGGAATATGTGACAAAAGAAGAAGAGAGTTTGTGATAGAAGAGAGTCTGTGACGGAAGATAAACAACGATAGAAGGAAAGGATGGGACAAGCAAAGATGCGATGGAATAAACCATGTTAGAATGCGTGTAGTGGTGCAATGACTAGAAAGAAATAGTTCAGAAAGATCATGGGTATGAGGTTAGCTAGAGTCAGTGAAAGATGCACTTAAAAGCATATTTGTAAGTCGGGCTATTAGTTCCTACTGACATGTGTCGATAGAATAGGAAAGACAACCCGTTGGCTAACTGTATGAAGTTGGCTGAAAGAGACATGTAAGAGTTTATAAAAGGAGAAACCCAAGCTATATTCGGGTTAGTGTCTCTAGTCATTTTGAGACACTGGTCATTTTTCACTCTTGGAGAATTAACTCCTAGTCAGTTGGCTCCCGGCCATGTGTTAGCTTCTGTAAGTTGTGTCGTTTGTTAGTGTGATGAGTCATAAAGAGGATTCAAAGACCATACAACTGAGTAAGCAGGAGTTGAGAAGAGATTGAGTTGATCTAGTTTGTGTGCAGATTGATAGTAGAGGCGTAGAGGAAGTAGAGTTGACCCATGATGTGTGCTGATCATTAGTAGATTCCAGTAGAGGAAGAATAGATACATAAGACTAGAGAGCATGTGAGGAGGAAGAAGTATGTAAACATAAGAAAGAAACATCTATAACCGAGTCTGCAACTTAGTGAAAATACTAAAGGGTTCCATATATTTCTCATGCAAGATGAAGAGAGAGCATGTGAGGAGGAAGAAGTATGTAAAGATAAGAAAGAAACATCTATAACAGAGTCTGCAACTTAGTGCAAAGACTAAAGGTTGCCATATATTTCTCATGCAAGATGAAGAGCGCCCTTGTGGTTTTTCCCGGATGGGTTTCCAAGTTAGATACTATGTCAAATGTGTGAATGATGAATGCACTTCAGTTTCATATACATGTTACTGTGAATATGTGTTTATGCATTTTATTATGAATGAGTTTATATTTATTTGTCGCACTGTTATCGTTGTATGTATCTATTCTTCGCTAGGTTTTTGCTATAATACCCATCAAAGGATGATTTGTATCTTAGCTTAGCTATGTGTAATAAGTATAGAGACCCCTCCCATCAGCCTTTGTCGAGCACCTTGGTAGAGAACCAATGGATAAGAAATCCCCCACCCAACTGTGGAAACCTAGTTTTGGCAGTTACTCATATAAAGATATCTCTGGCGAGACTGCATCTGCATCACAGATGCTGCCGACTGAGCCTTGCTCTGTCAGTTTAATATCTTGGGATTTTTTGTGCGCCAAGGATGGACTTAACTTGGGTCAAAGAGAGTTCAACGCCAATAATATCCACACCAAGGAAATTGATATACCGACCCAGTACAAGAAAATATGGAAATAGATGTCCTGGATTATATATACTCCTTGATGACAGGAAAGAGAGAGGACTATGTGAGCATAATAGTAGAAGGCCCAATAACATGGTGGAGCATTCACTCATTTGATAGTGACTTTGAAGAATATTGGGACACTGAAAAAATGGACGACATAAAATCTCTTTTAGACATTACATAATGATGAAATCTGTCCAATGTATTGGGTTTGAATTCAGAGATACACCAATGTATGATGGCACCAATGGCTTAGCAGGTTTCTATAGAAAATTGAATCCTTAATTGTAGAAGAATATTGCATGGGTGTACCAGATGAAATGCTTAGAGAAACTCACACAAGATGGTGTGTGACACACATGGATGCTATTCCTGACAGGGACACAACCAATTTAGCATTAATGATCAAGTTCAAGCCATCTATGCACACCAACATAATGATGCATGTCTACACAAGGGAGAGCAACTAGATTTAGCTATGTGTATATTAATAGGAATCATATAAAATGTACCCAAAATTTTGGGCACACCAATTTTTCCATGAGTTGGGACCTATTCCCAAGGCTTGGTAATTACATGAAGAGCCAAGGTGACAAATTGGATGTTGGAAGAAAATGCATGCAATTTTTTGTCAAGACTTTTATTTTTACATGACCATCGACTCAGTGACAAAATAATTGAAAACAATCAAGGGAGCATTGTTCACAGATTAGTTTTAGAATGTGGGATACACATATATCTATCCTTCCCATTAATAAATTCCAAAATTCACTTTGGCAATCCCTAAAGTGTTAGTTTTTACAAGATTATAATAGTATAACTTAATTGCAAATAAACAATAGGATCTCTAGAAGAAAGAGAAAGCACATAAACAAAGAACAAAAGAATTTATCCTGGGAAACCGAATTGGGAAAAACCCATCACACGTTCATATAGAGATGATAGCTTCTAAGAGTAGAGATAAGAAGAAAGAGAGAGAAGATCTATCTAAGATATAACCCTAGAAAACACTCCGTTTGATTGCTGTAACACACCTTTTCATATAGAGCAAACTTGTTATGAGTTAATGATAAATGAGGAGGGACGATTCATATTTATATTAATTTTCCATGTGAATTTTTACTGGGGGCTAGTTGAATGACTAATTGGGGCCGACGTACCTGGGGAAAATACAAAAAATAATTTTATTTTATTGTTTTCTTGTGTATTCTTTCCCCAAGTTTTACATTGATTATATCTAGGGTTTACATGAGTAGTTACATCAGTATGAAATCCCATAGGAGGTACACAAAAATACAATACAAGTACAATAAGAATAACTTCTAAAGTTGCACAAATTTCAACACTTCCTCTCAACAAGGAAGGTATTCTTCAGATATGGTCATCATCAGCATCACGAACATCTGAGTCTCTTCTGTAGATCTCATATGCGTCGATCATCTCTATACATATTGAAGGTTGTTAGCACTATCAAGAGTACATCTCATCGACTATAAATCAAGTTCGTCTCTAACTAAGAACCAATACATGATTCACATGACCATCTACTACTAGTTCATCTCAAGTTTTGGTGAGAATTTTCCTACACCAAGTTGAGAATCAGGGCTGGTGGGAATTATCCAAAACACCAGTTTAAGAACTAGGATAATTAAAGGTCACCAGTGTACACAACCATCTTCTACTAGTTCATCTCAAGAGTTGGTTGGAATTATCCAAAACACCAGGTTGAGAATCAAAACGCATAGTGGTCACCATTGCACATGACCAACTGTTACCTTCCCATATCATAATGCAGATGGGAATTTTCCCATGCTAGGATGAGATTTAGAACGATTAGAGGCACTAGTGTGAAATCAGTGTAGATGTATGCCTCAACTTTCCCTCTCCATGAGGGATCCATTTTCTTCTACTCCAAGTCTCTATGAAAGTGTTAAAACTTTGTACTGAGAAGAGGCTTGGTAATAACATATGCATTATGGTCATCTATTGGAACATACTGTAAATTGACCTCACCTCACTGCACCATATCATGAATGTAGTGATATCGAATATCTATATTCTTTGTCTTGTCTTGAAACACGAGATTCACTGATATCTATATACAAATATGGTTGTAAAAGTGAATCACATTTGTTCTTGGAATCTGACCAAATGATCTAGCAAGGATTTTTTGAATCCATACTACTTCTCGGGATGCTGTACTAGCAGCCATATACTTGGACTATGCAGTGCTAAGTGATACTGAGGTCTTCATCCTGATACACCAAGAAAGCACTACATATCCCAAACTGAAGCAACATCTGGAAGTACTCTTCCTATCTGCAACACACCTGACCCAATATGAGTAAGGAAAGCCTTGCAATGTCATATCACATCTTGAAGCATATCTTAGACCATATCCCATAGTTATACATCATTATCTTATAACATGTTTTGCAGAAACCCAGTGCATTTGCCTCAAATCACTCATAAATTGGTTGTTATTATTTACAACAAAACATATATATGGTCTAGTGTTCGTTAGATACATCAGAGAGACATTCACATGGAAATACATGGTGGGATCAATCATATCATAGTTTGATGTAGATTCCTTCAACTTATTGAAATTTGCATCCATCGGAGTAGTCATGGACTTGCAGTCCAACATCCCTGAATCTCTTTAAAATATTAATGGTATATTTTCCTTGACTTAAGAAAATTTCCTTCTGCCTCTTCCATAATTCTAATTCCAAGAAGCAATGCTTCAATCTGAGTTCCTTCATTTCAAACTCAGAGACAAGCTTTGTCTTACACCATCCAATTAGTTTCTTATTTCATGTGAGAAACAAGTCATCCACATATAGGACCGAAATCAGTGGCTCATCACCCACAATATTCTAGTAAAGATTGGTATCTGCATCACTCTTGGTGCATCCCAAGTTTTCCAGGTATTCGTCCATCCGTCCATACCAACTTACAAGGTGCTTGCTTGAGTCCATATAATTCCTTTTTCAGTTTACATATGTGAGAATATTTCTCATGGACAATAAACCCTTTTGGTTTTACAATGTAAACTTCTTCCTCGATAATACCATTGAGGAAGGAGGTATTTACATCAATCTGATGTAGCTCCCATCACATAGCTGAAACAATAAAAATGATGGTTCTGATGGAAGTATATTGAGCCACAGGAGAAAATGTTTCATCATAGTCAATTCTCTCTTTCTGAAATAATCCTCTGGAAACAAATCTAGCCTTGTGTTTTTCCATGCTACCATCTGCTCCGTGTTTAATATTTAAAATACATTTGGAGGTCACTACTGAATTCTCCTCAGGTCTCGTTACAACCTCCCATAAATCATTCTTCATGATGGAATAGAACTCCTTTATCATGGCATCCTTCCATACTTGGTGTTTGGATGCTTCTTCGTACGTGGTAGGCTCTGAGTCAATGACGTGACACATAAATTCTACAAAACTTGGGAACCTCTGAGTTATTTTGCTTTCTTAATGGGTTCCATTTGGGGCTTCATTCCAATCTAGATCCTACAATGTCTATTGTTCCCATCTAGGAATTTTTTGGCTTACTTCCATATCTGTGGGAGTATCAACTGACTCAACCGAATCAATGGGATTGATCGGTTCATTATTTTCTTCAGACCCCCTCTTAACTTATGGAGGGGGATATGATCTCATCTCTTTGTCATCATCGATCTCCATATTAGATCCTCTTCCTTTTCAGATAGCCATCTCTTATTCAAAGGCCACATCCCTACTGACTTCGATCTGCCTAGATCTTAGGATGTATATTCTGTAAGCCTTTGAAGGCTCACTGTATCCCACACATGTTCCCTTCTCTTCCTAAAGGTTATAGCTTCGCTCTTTTATACTTGGGTACGTGAATGTATAATGGGAAGCCAAATATACGAAGGTGATGCACTTTTGGATTCACTCCTATGAAGGATTCTTCTGGATTCATGTTCTTTAAGATTTTATGAGGGAATCTGTTTTGTACATAAACAACTATTCTTGATGCTTCTTCCCATAAGAACATCAGTAGGCTATGGTCATGTATCATGGATTTGGCTACCTCCACAACTGTTCGATTCTTCATTTCCACAACCCTATTTTGTTGAGGGTTATGGGGAACAATGACATCCCTCTTAATTTCGGCTTCCTTGCAGAAATCACTGAAATCTGTAGAGGTATATTCTCCACTATTTTCCGATCTTAAGATCTTAATCCTTATTCCTGATAGATTCTTGACTTGTTCTTTGAATTCTTTGAATTTGTCGAGTACTTCCTTGGATTCCTTGGTCTTGAGAAATTATTCCATGCCTTTAGTGAGTGGTCATTAATAAATGTTACATAGTACATGTAACCACCCAATGAAGTAACAGTCATGGGTCAACACAAGTCAGAGTGGAATAGATCCAATATTCCCTTGGATCTGCTTTCACTTTTCGGAAAGGAACCCTTGGTATTCTTACCAAGTGAACATCCTCTACATATACCATCATGGTCTACATGAACGTAGACCTGTGAACAATTTCCTTATTGATGGGAGAGATTGATAGTTTAGATGAGGTATTCTTCTGTTCCATAGCTCATTGATGTTAGTGGAATCATGGACTAAAGCTTGAGCTGGTAGAGTGCTTATGTGATACAATCTTTATTCCCTTACACCAATCAATTTTGCTGTGTTCATGCTAGAATTCTTGTGCCATGCAACCACATTTCCATCTACAAATGTATCTCTATATCCCTTGTCTTATAATGAGGAGATCGATACAAGGTTTCTTTTCATACCAAGTACATAAAATACATCATTAAGATGTAATAAGTCATTGGATTCCAACTGAAGAGAGGTAGATCCAAATCCTTTCACAGTGTAGTTGGAATCACCTCCAGGTGCAAAAAAGAGATGGGATTATTTCTCAACAACTTTTGAAAGGTTCTCTTTATAACTAGTCATATGCTTAAAATCACCACTATCTATAATCCACGTATCACTAAAAATGGTGAGAACAGTACCTGATAATACTGATATGAAGAAGAATTTTGTATGATATTCATTTATTTGTTTCTTGTGATGATGACCTTCTTCCACATCACCTATTGAAGTTGCATGCTTCTTCTTGTTTTCACTAAAGCACTTGTTTGCATAGTGACCATATTTCTTGCACTTATGGCATTGTATGTGTGATAAATCCTTCTTCTTTTCCCTCCGATTTGGAGAAGAACTTGGTCTCCTATATTGGTGGTTATGTTTTTGAAACTTATTTCCTTTTCCCTTTCCTTTCTTATCATGAGTAATGAATTCTTGAATCTCCTCAACTTGAGGACCATGGAGTCTTTGTCTTGCTGCAATCCTGGTCTCTTCCTAAGTGTAGTCTTCCCATAACCTGTCAATTTTGGGCATCTTGGTTCAACCACTAATAGTTTGGATGAAGGAATCCCAAGATGATGGAAGACCATTGATATTGGTCATGACAAGCTCCATTTATTCAATATTATATCCATTGGCCCTTATCTTCCCCTGAAGTTCGGTGATCCTCATGAAATATGAGGCATTAATTGATTCAGACTAGTTCTGGAACTTTATCATTGAAAAAATTCAAGAGATCATTTTATTCTAGGATTAGAAGAACCCTAGGATTCTAGGATATGAAGTTTGTATCCCCATCAAGATGATATTCAACCTTCATTCCAATCATCTTGTCTGCAGATCTGAACTTGAAACCCTAGCAGGAGTTAGGTAAAAAATAAACTTTTGAATTTAAGAAACTAACCTCACTGATAGATGCACCCTATCAAGGAAAGTTGAGGGAAGATGAGGTTGAGCCTAAATAGTGGCATGATCAATGCAAAAATTGAAACCCTAATTTATGCAGCAACATAATTAGGTAAAAAATGAAACTTAATTGTAGCAGTATAACTTAATTGTAAATAAAAAATAGGATATCTAGAAGAAAGGCAAAGAACATAATCAAAGAACAAAATAATTTATCCCCGGAAACCCAATCAGGAACTACCTAGCAAACCTTCATATAGATATGATAGCTTTTGAGAGCATAGAGAAGAATATAGAGAGATAAAATGTCTCTAAGATATAACCCCAGAAAACAGTCCTTTTGATCGCACCTTTTCAACTAGAGCGAACTTGTTGTGAGTGAATGACAAATGAGGAAAGACACCTCATATATATACTAATTTTACAAGTGAATTTTTACTGGGTCTGACTTGATTGACTAATTGGGGCCAACCTACCTCGGGGAAATACAAAAATAATTTTAATTTTATTCTTTTCTTGTGTATTCTTTCCCCATGGCTTACTTTGATCCTTTATAGGGTTTACATGAGTAATTGTATTAGCATGAACTCCTGTAGGAGGTACAAGGAAATACAATACAAGTACAATAAAAATAACTTCTGAAGTTGCACAAATTCCAACACTCCCTCTCAACAAGGAAGGTATTCTTTTATATATGGTCATCATCAACATCATGAACATTTGGGTCTCTTCTATACATGTCATCTTTCTTGATCATCTCTATACATACTAAAGGTTTTCAACACTATCGAGAGTACATATAATCTACTACAAATCAATTCTGTCTCTAACTGAGAACTAGGACATCCTTCACATGACCATCTACTATGAGTTCATCTCAAGTGTTGGTGGGAATTCTCCTACACTAAGTTGAGAACCAGTGCTGGTGGGAATTCTACAAAACACTAGGTTAAGAAACATGATAATTAGAGGTCACCAGTGTACATGAACATCTAATACCAGTTCATATCAAGAGTTGGTGGGAATTCTCCAAAACACCAGGTTGAGAATCAAAACGTATAGTGGTCACCAGTGCACACGACCATCTGTTACCTACTTGTCTCACAATGTCGATGGGATTTTTCCCATGCCTGTCTGAGATTCCAAACAAGTAGAGGAACCAATGTGAAATAAATGTATACGTATGTATCAACTTTCCCTTTCCACAAGGGATGCATTTGATTCTACTCCAAGTCTTCTGCGAAAGTGTTCAAACTTCGTCATGAGAAGAGCCTTGCTAAGAACATATGCGGTATGGTAAGTATGGTCATATGTTGGAACATACTATAACTCAAACACACCTTTTTGCATTATATCACGAATGTAGTGATATTGAATATCTATATTCATGAAACTCATGATTCTGTGACATCTGTATACAACTCTTGCTGTCACAGTGAATCACAGTTGGTCCTGGAATCTCGCCAAATAATCCAACAAGGAGTTTTCAAAGCCATAATAATTATTGGGTTGCTGTACTAGCAACCATATACTCAACCTTTATAGTGATAAGTGCTACTGATCTATTCTTCCTGCTACACCATGAAATCACTGCAGATACCAAAATGAAGCAACATTTAGAAGTACTCTTCCTGTCTGCAACACACCCAACCCAATATGAGTAAAAAAATCCTTGCAATGTCATATCACTAACCATACAGTATGAATCCCATATTGAAGCAGAAGGTGGAAAAATAAATCTACCATATGCTTAGTGGTCACTTGATTTTTTGAGTAGATGAATATACCAGATCATCCCTATAAAGTGCATCCATGGAGCTGGATTACACTTTTTGGCAAGGCGCTTTCGGAAAAAACACAAAAACGTACCTCGATTAAGGGTTTAACAAAACCTTGATCTAGGTTTTAATAATACCTCGATCTAGGTTTTAAGACCTCGACCTAGCTTTTAAAAAAACCTCGATATAGGTTTTAAAAAAACCTCGATCGAGGTTTTAAGGCCGCGATGGAGGTCCTTGTGCAAAAAATAAAATAAAAATAGGTTTAAATGGTAGCTCGATCAAGGGTTTAATAAAACCTCGATCAAGCTAATTTAAAAACCTCAATCGAGCTTATTTAAAAACCTCAATCGAGGGATTTTAAGACCTTGATCAAGCTCAATACCTCGATCGAGGGCCTGGAAAATAGAGAATTATCCCTCTTACAGGAAAATCAATGTTTCTTTGTGCCTTCTATGGGTGTAAACCCTGTGATTCATGGCACATAACTGACTGGAGTTCATACCGATAGATTCATCACCGAATCCTCTATCCATTGAGGTATCATGCATGCATTTTGGAATTCATATGGGTTTTTTTTTTTAATTAGTTCTAAAACTTACACTTAGAAAACCTCCCAACAACTTTGAAGCAACTCAAAGAAAAATACACAGGGTAAAAAATACACATCCAAGCATTTCTTAAAAATGCATAGCCCACACATCGACACGTCCTCTTCAAAAGGGTATCTTTGGTTTTTCATTTTTTGAAAACAGTGAAAAAAAAACTAGGATGGACACACATGTGTATAAAATGATGCTGAAATCAGATGTGGTAACTTTCGAAAAATAATAAATAATTGTACATTGTGAAATAATTTAACAAAAAATATGCATACCACAGTGCCTTTTGTGTAGATCATGCTCATATATATATATAATTATTAATGTAAGATTGAGTTATTGGGGATGGACACGAGCCACTTATTAACTTCTTCAAATTTTTAAGGTCACACAGTTCATTAAATGTGAAATTTCACACATTAATTGACATCAGAATATTTAAAAGAAAATATAATTTGGAAGCCAACATAATATTCTACAATTTGTTTTTTTACTGCAAGTCAAAATTCACATGGCATATATACGTTTCAAGGGCTTCTATCTAGCACATGAGTAAAAAATCAGGTTTTCATCGCCAAATTTGGCCAAAAAGTGTTACCCATCTTCATGGAATCACCCTATAGTAATCCAAAGCAAGAAGGACATGGAGAAAATTACAGTCTATGTTGACTATCAAAACTTGAATGCAACATGTGTTCATGACCCATTTATAAAACCATTCAATGATGAAGTATCATATAATGTGGTAGGAAATGAAACCTACTCCTTCGCTTAGGGATTCTCTTGTTATCACTAGGCTAGGATTGCAGAAGAAGTTAAAAATAAGACAAATTTTACAACAGAATGGGGATCATTTCCTATATTGTCATGCTTTCAGATATTTTCTCCACAAGTTTTTTTGGGTATACTTGGATGATTGGATAGTCTATAATACGCTGAAAGATCATGTTGCATTACTCTGATTAATGCTAGATTGTTGTCAACAAATGGTGATATCTTTGAAATTGTAGAATTACATTTTTTGTGTTCCTTTTGGAAGTCTGTTGGGACACATCATCTACCATGATGAGATGCTATTAGAATCTGCAAAAATTGCAACAATTGTCAACTTACAAGAACCTACAATGGTCAAGTGGTTGCGTTTCACTTTGGGGAATACATGCTACTATAGGTGATTTATCTGCAACTATGCCTCAATGATTGCACCATTTGAATAGTTGTTAAAGAATCCAACTATTTCAAGTAGAACTAAGAGTGTAAAAATGATTTCATAACACTCAATATATGAATGGTTAATTCTCCTATTTTGACATTCCTTGACTAGAAAAAGGAATTCCATGTACATGTTGACGCATTAGGAATTTCCATTAGCGCTATATTAGTTCAACCAGGATAAGGTGAGATGGATAATTCGGTATAGTTTTCCAACATAAATCTATTGCAAGTTGAACGTAACTACAAAACCACAGAGCAGGAAGGGTTGGCGATGATCTATGCTCTACAAAAAATTTGTCACTATTTGCTAGGAGGGAATTTTAAGTTCTTCACTGATTATTTAGATCTCAATTACTTGGTGAACAAACCTATACTGGAAGGATGAATATGTGGATGACTAATTTGATTCCAAGAGTTTTCATTCAAATTAATAGTCAATCTTGGGAGACATAACCATGGACATGATCAACTCTCGCTGAAAGAATATGGAGAAGCATACATAATTGTCGATGATCAGTTACCAAATGCAACACTCTTTAGATTAGAAGCAATTCTGAATAATCTAAAAGATACCACATTATTGCTCATACCTAGGAAGACACTTGACGATTATTCCAGAATGTTGAAACACCACCTGGTTGTATGAGATGCATAAGTTGGGAATTGATGGAATTGATGGAATTTTATGATGTTGCATACTAGATCATGAGAGATTGATAATTTTGTGGGAATTTCACATTGATGTTGCGGGTGGACATGATAGTGGAAAAGGTATAGGACGAATGATACTACAAGAAGGGATATGTTGGCCAATGGAGTTCAAATATTCCAAGGAATACATTAGGAAATGTGATTTCTTCCAATGAGTTTGTAAGTTGTCTTGATGAGATAAACTTCCACTCCACCCTATTCGGGTGTTGGATCCATTTGAGAAATGGGAAGTTGATTTTGTGGGATGTATTAATCCACTGGAAAAAAACTTTAAATCCCATTATATCATTATAATAACATATTAACTAACCATATGGGTCGAAGAAACACTTGTATATGATTACTCCACATAAACATTACCTCAATTTATCCATGAGAACATCATCACTCAGTTTGGCTACCCCAAAATAATTGAAACAAGAATTCTTGATATAACACCATAAAACCAATCCATATAACCCATCAGTAAATAAAACCATAGAATCTTTCAACAAAATCATAGAGATGGGGATCACAAAAGTATGTTGTGCAAATAGGGACGATTGAATACCAAATGTGTTATAAGCTACATGACCGCTACAAAGAAACTACATAAACAAATGCCATTTTAGTTGGTATATGGGGGAGAATCAATTTCTCTAGAAGAATTTGCAGTTCTAAGCCTCTACATCGCAGATGCAACACACATGATGAAGGAATATTCAATTGCAGAACACCTTATGGAACTAATGGAACTTGGCGAATCTCGCTTCTTGGATGATTATCATGAAGTAATTTAAAAATAACGGTAGAAGGATTGGAATGATAGACATGTCAAACATGAATAATGTAATAGAGGGATTAAGTTTTACTATATGCCAAGTAAGTTTATGAAGCATCCATGAAAAATCAAAATGCATTATTGTTGTGGAAATCAAAGAATCTGGGATGTTAATATCACACAAATTAATGGTATCCTAAATCTAGGTTGGGTGAATGGCACATGCATGAAGCCCTACATTTCTGCTCAATAATTCCACAAGGGATCACTCTTGTCACTGAGAGTGAGTTAGGAAGGAGTTAAGTGCTTTTTTAGTCTGATGATTTTTACATTTTTAGTTCTTAGTTGTTTATTTCATTATTATTTAGTCCAAACCATTGTGGTCGAGGGGGCCAACTAGTCCAAACTCATTTACATCCGGTTCCATGAAGCACCAATATAATTTTATGATCAGAACCATCGAATCGTATCCCAACTGTGTGAAATTTCAGTTTCTTCATGTCATTCAACACGTTGTCATTTCAAGACTTTTCCACCCTAGCTTCGGAACACTATTGGACACCTCACAACCCCATCCATGTGATTTCATCGCTAAGTCACTCATCATTTCTCATCCCTCATGCACTTTATTCTGGTGAAACATATCCCAAATCAGTATGCTCGAACTACAATATATATACCAGGACTTGTGTAGCTACAATCATCATGATTTCCACCTATCTCTAGATCTATGACACATAATTTATGTTTCCAATCCAGCCACCATGAAATGCCACCCTGCAATAATTACACGTATTTATATAGGAGCACATATTGATAATCCATTATCCTATTTTAATAAGTTCCAAACTTGTATCCATTCATTGCTATATGAAATACCTTTCCTCACTAGGCAATTCTCTATTGTTCCCATGGATGACACCTCATTGACCACTCCCACTCTAGTTTTCATTGGAAGAATATTTCGATGAAAAAATTTGTGAAAGAGATTTTGTCCTTACCATGAAGACCACCAAGTATCTCAAGATCAACCATTCTATCTCACAACCGTGCTAGTGTTCATTCCACATCTCACTCTCTTAGTCCCCTTGATGCCACTGCTAAGCAGTAGAAGAATATGACCCCTTAGGCCAAAGCTACTAGTTTTTTAATGATGTTGACACTCAAAAGGGTCTTATGAGAGATGAAAATTTTCAAGACCAAGGTACATCAATAAACCTAGTCGATTCTAGTGTAAATGATACGCCCTTGGTTCTTAGTCTCCATGTTGTTATGCTCAACTAACATGTTTTCTCAAGGAATTTGGTCTCTTGTTGAATGAGTAACCATTGGTTTTCCAAGCATGATGACACTTCCAAAGAGGTCATCAGCAATGAGAATTTGGAATGAACTATTTTTACTTCCTATAATTCCACAACCAATAGATAAGGATCCCCTGTAGAAGGAATTTGACTCATCTTCAACATGCAACAATTTTCTTCGGTGTTCCTAATACATAGCTTAATATCGATGCTATATATGGTACACTGATGATGTTTAGTACTAGATTTGTATCCTTCATTTAAATATCCCACAGTGACGATGCATAAGGTTCAACAATGCATTCAAGTTGACTCGAGGGCAAGGAAACACTTATGGTCAAGGATTGTTGGATCCTTCATTTTTGGAAAGAACCATAAAAGGTAGAAGGAAGTGTAGGGTAATGGACTAAGAGTTGTAGGAGCCTCTAATGAAAACAATGGTTTTGCACCCACCCCTACAAGTATATAAGGAATTCATATGCATGTGCAAGATAAGAATTAGAGTATCAAAGAATAGAGGAGAAGCATAGTGAAAGAGAAAAGGAACATGTTAAAGACAAATCCACAATAGAAGACGTGTATCTGGGTTTTGGGGTAATGCAATTGGGTTTTGATCTCTATTCTGTATGATGCAACAAAGGGTAATTTTATAGTTGTTGTAAGGTCGCAGAGCCATAATTGGGATGTAATGAGAGTTATCTATAATAAAAATGAAGGATTTTTGGCCCCACTCAAAATTTTGTGTATGGTTAAATTGTAATATGTTTATTTTTAAAAGAATCGACTGTATGTTTGCTCTTTACTTTCATAGTATGGTTAATGGATTGGTATGACTATATTTGATTGAAAAATGTCATTGCAAAAATAATAATAAAACCCCTCACACACACATCTTTTTATTTAACACTCCTTATCACACACAAGTCTTGGTTGTGCTTTAGGTGAGATCTTCCCCTTTGGGAGATTGAAAATTGCCGCACACTAGGCTACAATAGTGCCCTTTATTGACCCATGTGAAAGATATTGGTCTCCAATTTTGCACCAACATACCTAGACCCTAATCTTACATAGAACACCCTAATTTAGCTTGTGCTACCCTAAACCACGTTAATCAACACTAACCTACCTTAGATGATCCTAACTAGACTTAACCTACCCAAACCTCCCATGCTTACCCAGGCCTACCCTTATCATCTAGGTTTTGGGGTAATGCAATTGGGTTTTGTTCTCTGTTCTATATGATTCCACGACATGTAATTTTATAAGGCTGTAGAGCCATAATTGGGATGTAGTGAGAGTTATCTATAATAAGGATGAAGGATCCCCCCCCTCAAATTTTTGTGTATGGTTAAACTGTAATATGTTTATTGCTAAATGGATCGAGTATATGTTTGCTCTTTACTTTCATTTTATGGTTAATAGATTGGTATCACGGTAGTGGATTGATGAAGGTCATTGTAGAATGAATAATAAAAACTCTCTCACACACACTTTTTTAGTTAACACTCCTTATTACACACAAGTCTTGGTTGTGCTTTGGGTGAGATCTTCCCCTTCAGGAGATTGAAAATTGTCACACACTAGACTACAACAATTCCCTTTATTGTCCCATGTGCAAGAACTCGGTCTCCAATTTTTTGCCAACATACCTAGACCCTAATATTATTTAGAAAACCATATTTAGATTATGCTACCCTAAACCATGTTAATCAACACTACCCTACCTAATATTATCCTAACTAACCTTAACCTACCCGAACCTCCCATGCTTACCCAAGCCTACCCCTATCCTTTTATAATCTAAAATAAATTTCAACCTAACTTGCACTACCATAACCTAGGCTTACATACTCTAAGATAAACATCCTTAACCTAACTTAAACTAACAATCCCTAGCCTAACCTACAATAAATTAGAGGAAACTTGAGGTCTAAAATGGGCCTACTAAGGAAAATAATAAAGTAATAGTTAAAATAATAAAATAATATTATAATTTTGGAAGGAAGATACATATAACCTCTAAGCTAAACATCCTTAACCTAGGCTTACATACTCTAAGTTAAAAATCCTTAACTTAACTTAAACTAACAAACCCTATCTTAGCGTACAATATATTAGAGGAAATTTGAGGTCTAAAATGGGCATCCTAAGGAAAATAATAAAATAATATTCTATATTTTGAAGGAAAAGACATAAAAACTACTTTTTTTTGTATTTTGAACTTATCTCCCTCTATTTTTACTCAAATTTATAGCAAGAGCACTCGTTGGATGGAGAATATAATTCCGCATCCAACAAGCACCCAAACTACGTATTTTTTCATGAGTTGGGGTCCATCAAAAGTATGCAATGTGGATACTCGTTGTATGGGAAATTGAATCCTGTATGCAACAAGTTCTCTCACTCGAAATTTGAGTAAAACCATAGGGAGATAATTTGAAAATATAAAAACAAAAACTAGTTTTTTATGACAAATATGCCATGTCAAACATTATGGTTGACTCATTTTCTTGAAATTATACTGGTTTTTGATTTTCAATGCATCAATGGATCATTTTTTGACAAGGCCCATTTTAGACCCCAAATTTCCTTTAATGACTTGGAATACCCTAACATAACATAGACCCTTATCTTAATTGGACTAAACTATGCTAGCCTATACTAATCTAAACTAACCTATCCAACCCTACCCTACCCTAGACTAACCTAACCAACATTATCCCACCTCCTTCTCCCAACCCTACCCAACCCTACCCCACCCTTTCTATTATAAATAACCTACCCTAAATCATAATACTCTAGCATAGACATACATAACCTAACTTATCATCCCTATCCTAACTTTCCCTAGCCTAGCATACCTAACTTAATCTAGTCTATAGTAACATAGACTACTCTAATATGACCTAAGCAAATCTACACTACCTTAGGCTTCTATAATATACCTTAACTGACACTATATCCCATATTACCCTTACCTAACTTAACCTACCCTAACCTTACAAGTTTACTCAACTTATAATATCCTAAACCAGCATAAGCTACCCTTACCCACCTTAATAATTCTTATCCGATCTAGAGTAACCAAACCTAGCTTAATTAACATGCCCTACTAAGCCTACCCAAACGTATCCTATCCCTTTTCAATCAAAACTAAAATTCCCTAACTTGTACTACCCTATTCTACACTTGGATACCCTAAAATCCTAATGTAAATTAAAATAACCTTCCATAACCTACCCTACCTAATGTAATATTGCCTACATTAACCTAGAGTACCCTGATTTGACCTATATCCTAATGTGATCTAGTCTATCTTACACTATATTAGGCTACCCTTGTTAATACTTGATCAAAATTGGAGATGCTTTAACTTTAAACTTTTATCAAACAATTTCAACACTTATTAATTTCATAAATCAGCCACATATGAATCTTTATATCATCCAAATATGAATCTCATAAATTATATCAGCCACATAAATCAATCAACTATTAGAGATAAGATATGCCCTAGGAAAACCCTCCAAACATGGAGGATGAAAAATCCAACAATTCTTTGAGTATGACAAATAGATTTGCAGAGATAAAATTGTGCTACCCTAGTACAAAGGCTTACCTACCCTAACTTATACTAACTTCCCCTAGCCCAGCCTACTTAACGTAAGCTAGCCTAAACTAACATTTAATACCCTACACTATCTTGGGCTATTCTACCCTATCTTAACTAACATTACACTCTCTTAGACTACCCTAGAAACCTTCCTAATCCTAACTAACTTAAACTAACTTTCCCTACCTATCCTAAATTAGCCTACATTTACCTATACTACTCTAAACTTACCTAGACTATCCACCACTGGGATAGGTTACCCTAACCCACCTTAATCAACCCTTATCTATACTACTCTACCCTACCCTAAACTTCCTTAACCTACAACATAGTGTGAAGTTTGCTCAAATTTAGACTACCCTATACTAGCATAAAATAACTTAACCTAATCTAACCTAATGCAACTTAAATTACCCTATTCTAACATAAACTAAACTAATCTAACCTAGACCTAGATTACCCTAATATAACATAGAACTTAATATGATGTCACCTATTGTACAAACTAAGCTACATTAGCCTACCTTAACTAAGAATAGACTACTGTAATCTACCCTAACCTACCCCACCCTCCCAATCCTACCAAAACCTACCATATTCTCTTCCAATCTAAACTAAATCCTATCCTAAATTGTAATACCCTAGTATATAGACTTACTTTCCCTAACTTAGACTAACTTTCCCTATCCTAACCTATCTAACATAATATATCCTAAACTAACCTACATTACCCTACCCTTCACTACATTAGCCTAGGTTATTCTAACCTACCTTAACCAACACTACTCTCTCCTATACTATCCATATCCTAAATTAAACTTCCACACCCTAATAATCCTAACTCATACTAACTTTCCCTCTTTGCCTACCTAACCTAATATACCGTACAATAACATAGAATACCCTAACATTACCTAGACTATCAACCACTAGTCCAATCTATCCATATCCATATCCTAAATTAAATTACTACACCCTAGTAGTCCTAACTTAGAATAACTTTCTCTCTTAGCCTACCTAACCTAAACTACCCTACAATAACATAGAATAGCTTAATATTACCTAGACTATCCACCGCTAGTCCAATCTACCCTAACCTATACCTTTACCAATCCTACCCTAATCTAAACCATCCTAACCTACACTAGCCTAGGTTATTCTAACCTACCAACATGACTAACACCACCCTCTCCTATTCTAACTAAACTAATATACCCAATAATAACCTAGATTACATTAATATTATCTAGACCTTCCACTAATAGGCCAACATACTCCAACCTATATCTTTATCAAACCTACCCTATCCTACACTATCCTAGGCTATTCTAACTTACCTTAACTAAAACTAATCTCTCCTAGGCTACCTTTGTTGTAGCTTAACATACCACACCCTCCTAATCCTATCATAAACTAACTTTCTGTGCTTAACCTAATATAGCTTACAATAACCTAGACAACCCTAACATTACCTATATTATGGATACACTACCCTAATTTATACCTTAACCTACTTTACCCTACCCTATAGTACCATAACCTACCTCAACCTACCCCATCCCTCCAAGCCTACCCAAAATTCTACCCTAAATTTTACTATCCTAGGCTAGAGTTATATAGCCTAAGCTAGACATTCCTAACCTTTTTCTAACATGATGCACTTAGCCTAATATAGGTTAAAATAAACTAGACTACCCTAATTTCTCCTAGACCCTAATCTTATCTAGACTACCATGGATTAGCCTAGGCCACTCTAACTTACGGGCTGATGCACAATCATGAACTCCTTTAAAGACACTTTAGATGCCACATAATACTGGAATAAATGGAAAAATATGACTTTAGGTGAAAATTAGGGGTACTTCCCTAACTTATTTGAAGATTAAGTAAAAAGAGAAAAGATAGGAAATTGAATCAGCTTTCATAATATATAGCATTTATGCAGAGAAAATGTGTGTAAATGATTATAAAATTAGTTTATGTGAAAGTGGGTTTTCAAATTTTTTGCACATCTTAACATATATGTTTGTGCGGGTGCAACAATATATTAGGTAAATGATGTCGATTTGGGATAAAATTTTGTAACATATAAAGGACATATGGGCCTAGTGCAACACTATTTATTCAAAAATTTTCATGAATTATTTTTATTATTATTAATTATTGAAGTCACAAAAGCTTGAAATTAAAACCTTATGTGCGGGTGCAACACTTTAGGGGCAAAAATTAATGAAATCCTTGATTTCTAAATATAAGATCGTAGAGCTTGATCTCGTCTAGTGCACCATATAGTTTTATTGGGAAATGTTGATGGAGATCAAAAGTTATATAACAAACAATCGATGTATGTATTTTCGAAAACTGAAGTGTGTCATTTAGAAAAATAATTATAATTAAATAAAACATAGTTTTGAAGGAAAAAATTACATATTCAGAATCATAAGATCGTACTCTACAATATCCTAGATTTTCATAAGAAAATATTGTGTATGTCATAGCAAAACACGCCATATAAACTAAGCATATTGATAGAGTTCTAAAAGAAAAGCAATAGCCCTGGTTTATTTGTCCTAACCAATAGGTTCGGTAGTCTGAAGCTATTTCCGAACCTAATGCCAAACCTTATTCCTGCCAATTATTTTATTTTTAAAATAACACATATGTGTTATAGCTTATTCATATCACATATGCGATATGATAAAGCTATGACGCATATGCGTTTTGCCTTAACTAATTTGGTTTTGTCCTAACACATCATTGTTCATCACCCTCATCCTAATCATCATCCCCAACCTCATCCTCCTCCTCATCATCATCATAATCACCCTCATCCTCGTCATCATCGTCATAGTCATCCTCCTCCTCCTCCTCCTCATCATCATCATTGTTGATCATCATCGCCGTTGTCATCATCATCATCATCATCATCCTCATCGTCATCACCACCATCATCATCACCATCCTCATCCTCATCATCCTCCTCCTCCTCCTCATCCTCCTCCTCCTCCTCCTCCTCCTCCTCCTCCTCATCACCCTCATCCTCATCCTCATCATCATGGTCATCATCATCATAATCATCACCCTCATCCTCATCCTCATCATCATAGTCATCATCCTCCTTATCATCACCATCATTGTTCATCATCATCTTCATCGTCACCCTCATCCTCATCATCATCACCATCCTCATCATCATCCTCATCATCCTCATCATCATCCTCATCACCCTCATCCTCCTCCTCCTCCTCATCACCCTCATCCTCATTATCATCATCATGGTCATCATCATCCTCATCATAATCATCCTCATCCTCATCCTCCTCATCATCATCATCAACATCACCCTCATCCTCATCATCATCATCATAGTCATCATCCTCCTCATCATCACCATCATTGTTCATCATCATATTCATCGTCACCCTCATCCTCATCATCATCATCACCCTCATCCTCATCATCTTCATCATCACCCTCATCCTCATCATCATAATCATGGTCATCATCATCATCATCATCATCATCACCCTCATCCTCCTCCTCCTCCTCATCATCATCCTCATCCTCACCCTCATCATCATTGTTTATCACCCTCATCCTCATCATCATCACCATCCTCCTCCTCCTCCTCCTTCTCATCACCCTCATCCTCCTCCTCCTCATCATCACCCTCATCCTCATCATCATCATCATGGTCATCATGATCATCATCATGGTCATCATCATCATCATCCTCCTCCTCCTCCTCATAATCATCATCTTCATCACCCTCATCCCCATCATCATCATCATAGTCATCATCCTCCTCATCATCACCATCATTTTTCATCATCATCTTCATCGTCACCCTTATCCTCATCATCATCATCACCCTCTTCCTCATCATCATCATCATGGTCATCATCATCATCATCATCATCACCACCCTCATCCTCATCATCATCATCATCATCCTCATCCTCATCCTCATCCTCATCATCATCATCATCATCATCCTCATCAGCATCATCATCATCATGACCCTCATCCTCATCAGCTTCATCATGGTCATCATCATCATCATCATCATCATCATCATCACCCTCATCTTCATCATCATCATCATAGTCATCATCCTCCTCCTCATCACCATCATTGTTCATCATCATCACTCTCATCCTCATCCTCATCCTCATCATCATCATCACCCTCATCGTCATCATCATCATCATCATCATCATCATCATCCTCATCCTCCTCCTTTTCCTCATCATCATCATCATAGTCATCATCCTCCTCATCATCACCATCATTGTTCATCATCATCTTCATCGTCACCCTCATCCTCATCATCAACATCACCCTCATCCTCATCCTCATCATCATCATCACCCTCATCCTCATCAACATCATCATGGTCATCATCATCATCATCATCACCCTCATACTCCTCCTCCTCATCCTCCTCCTCATCCCCATCCTCATCATCATCATCATCATCATCATCATCATCACCCTCATCCTCCTCCTCATCCCCATCCTCATCATCATCATCATCATCATCATCATCATCACCCTCATCCTCATTAACTTCATCGTCACCCTCATTCTCCTCCTCATCATCACCCTCATCCTTATCATCATCATCATCATCACCCTTATCCTCATCAACATCATCATGGTCAACATCATCATCATCATCATCATCATCCTCATCCTCATCCTCATCATCAACTTCACCCTCATCCTCATAAGCATCATCATGGTCATCATCATCATCATCATCATCCTCATCCTCATCCTCATCCTCATCCTCATCACCCTCATCCTCCTCCTCCTCCTCATCACCCTCCTCCTCCTCCTCCTCATCATCATAATCATCATTATCCTCATCCTCCTCATCACCCTCATCGTCATCATCATCATCATAGTCATCATCCTCCCCATCATCACCATCATTGTTCATCATCATCTTCATTGTCACCCTCATCCTCATCCTCATCATCACCCTCATCCTCATCATCTTCATCATCACCCTCATCCTCATCATTATCATCATGGTCATCATCATCATCACATCATCATCATCATCATCACCCTCCTCCTCCTCCTCCTCCACATCATCATCCTCATCCTCATCATCACTGTTTATCACCCTCATCCTCATCATAACTACCATCCTCATCATCCTCCTCCTCATCATCACCCTCATCCTCCTGCTCCTCCTCATCACCCTCATCCTCATCATCATCATCATGGTCATCATCATCATCATACTCATCCTCATCATAATCATCATCATCATCACCCTCATCCTCCTCCTCATCATCATAGTTATCATCCTCCTCATCATCACCATCATTGTTCATCATCATCTTCATCATCACCCTCATCCTCCTCCTCCTCATCATCACCCTCATCCTCCTCATCATCATCATCATCCTCATCACCCTCATCCTCATCAACATCATCATCATCATCATCACCCTCATCATCATCATCATCATCATCATCATCATCATCATCAGCATCATCATCATCATGAACCTCATCCTCATCAGCTTCATCATGGTCATCATCATCATCATCATCATCATCATCACCCTCATCCTCATCATCATCATCATAGTCATCATCCTCCTCATCATCGCCATCATTGTTCATCATCACCACTCTCATCCTCATCATCATCATCATCACCCTCATCGTCATCATCATCATCATGGTCATCATCACCCTCATCCTCATCATCATCACCATCCTCATCATCATCATCATCATCATCATAATCCTCATCCTCATCATCATCGTCATCATCACCCTTATCCTCATCATCCTCATCATCATCATCATCATGGTCATCATCATCATCATCATCATCACCCTCATCCTCATCCTCCTCATCATCATCATCCTCATCCTCATCATCATTGTTCATCACCCTCATCCTCACCATCATCATCATCTTCATCGGCACCCTCATCCTCATCATCATCACCATCCTCATCGTCATCATCATCATCATCATAATTCTCATCCTCATCCTCATCATCATCATCACCCTCATCCTCATCATCATCATCATGGTCATCACCATCATCATCATGATCACCCTCATCCTCATCATCATCATCATAGTCATCATCCTCCTCATCATCACCATCATTGTTCATCATCATCTTCATCGTCACCATCATCCTCATCATCATCACCATCCTCATCCTCATCATCATCATCATCATCACCCTCATCCTCATCATCATCATCATAGTCATCATCCTCCTCATCATCACCATCATTGTTCATCATCATCTTCATCGTCACCCTCATCCTCATCCTCATCATCACCCTCATCCTCATCCTCATCCTCATCACCCTCATCCTCCTCATCATCATCATGGTCATCATCATCATCGTCATCATTATCATCACCCTCCTCCTCCTCCTCCTCCTCCTCCTCATCATCATTCTCATCCTCATCATCATTGTTCATCACCCTCATCCTCATCATCATCGACACCCTCATCCTCATCATCATCACCATCCTCATCATTATCATCATCATCATCATAATCCTCATCGTCATCCTCATCCTCATCATCACCCTCATCCTCATCATCATCATCATAGTCATCATCCTCCTCATCATCACCATCATTGTTCATCATCATCTTCATAAGCATAGATAAATGTAAATTGCATATATTCAGTGAGCACTAAATTGCATATGCGATATATCTCATATGCACTAAATCACATATGTGTTTTGGAGAACATGTAAAAAATCTTCCCGTTCATAAAAAGATGGAAATCAATATCGCATATGCGATATATTGGAGGTGCGTTATATCGTATATGCGATATGTGTTTTATACAAAATGTTGGGTGGCATCCTATGGGCCAGGTTTACTGTATCAAAAGACATAATTCGTCTGAACCCACGCACAGAGAACTGTTCAACATGCAATTTTTTATCATTACTTACATAATTCCATAGTTTTGTACAGGTTTGGGTGGATTTCAATGGGGAATGTACTCAATAGAGGACGAAAGTCAGCAAGGAAGGTGCTTACATCGGAAGAAGAAGAAAATAAAAAACAAAAAAAGAGGGAAGATTCAAGAAATCGTCGGCATTCATTACATGAGCAAATAGTTCCCATCCCCCCTCAACAGATACCTAGCGTAGAGGCTGAGGAATATAATGCAACATTAAAGGAAGCTGGTTATATGGAAGTTGATATTATTGATCCATTAGTAAACGGACAATCTTGTGAAGAGTTCAATAATTATGTTATTGCCGATGCAAATGTGACTCAGCAACAACCATGTTCAGTGGTTCAATCTCCTAATCGAAGTTGTGAGCCTGTAGTGTATGTAAACGTCACTCCAGCATTTCAAATGACAACAAATTTTGCATCAAAATGAAAGAGAACTCCTAAACGAATACAAGTGGACGAGAGTGGATTGACTTCCATGGAAGGTAAGGTGGCTAAACGCACAATCCTTCGTCATTCTTCTCAAATAATGAAACAATAGTTTGATAACAAATCCGAAGCTGGTAAATGCCAATTGTTTTTAGCTTTGCTTAAATCTAGAAATATGGCAACTGTTAGAAGAAATTTAGGCATAACAACAATGAAGAATATCGAATCAAGTAATCACATTGTTAAATCTCTTGCTGCTGCATTCACATCGATTGGTAAAAAAACTCGTTCGCAAGACTATAATGTGGCTCATCGTGTATTGGTTGAATCAATTGTATGTAGATCCACAAGACAACGTTGTTTACTTAAATTCACATCACAAATTGTTGCTTTACATCCAAAGACACTTAAAAAATATTCAGTAAGAAGAGACAACCTTGATGTAGAGGGACAAATGGAAACATTATGGGCATTAAGCGGTAGGTTGCCCCACAAAGACATGAAGTTAGTCGAAGCAGTGAAGGGCCTAGTGCAAACGTTTTGGCATGATAACACTAGGCCTTCTTCTAACACAAAGGATGTGTTAAAACATTGTAGGGGTTCTAGAAACACTGAACCTCATGTTAAACATTATCTTGACATGACACAAACTCAACTGTTCGAGATGTTTAAAGTTGCCCACGTAGAGCTAAGGCTTGGGCAAATATCTTTTGAAAAATGCAAGCCTTGGTATGTTAGAATCAATATCATCTAGAGCACTTGTTGTTGTAGATACCACATAGAGTTTGACCTATATTACCATACATTTGCACATATACGTCATTTTTTGCATCCTAACCATGTGCAGGAATGCTCAAGTATAGTACCGTCAATGTCATCCAGAGATTTCATCCATAGCATAATGTGTCCGGGGCAAGATGGGCAGACACATTACTTAAAACAATGTGTAGACGGTTCTTGCAACAATTGTGGTGGGCTATCACTATGGTCTGATTGCATCCATGAAAGTGAAGATCAAGCATTCGGGAATGCAATTGTTGAGAAGCAGAACTATCAGTATGAGACATATCAGCTAAATGATGGGAAAGAAAGAAAGAAGATTAAATTGGTGACTTCACAGGTAAATTGTTGAATATTGACAAATTAATATTCATGTACACATTTTTTTATGTGGTTTATTGACATATTAATATTAATGTACCAGGTGCAAGTATGTGATTTTATTCTAGAGTTTTGTGGAAAGATCCAACAGTACATTCAACATGTCAATATGGCACGGTGGCAAGATGAGAAATTCAGAATATGCTAGGACACATTCCCTCTCAGAACAATACTATCAGTGATTGACTTTGTGGAAAATTACACCCTACAACCACAAAATGAAATTCAAAGTCAATACTATCACTCAGAGCAGGTGAGCATAATGGTGCATATCACGTATCGACATGGAAAAGATAGCAATGAAGAGAAACGTGTGATACTAAAAGAAAGTCACTTCTACATAAGTGACGACCGGACCCATGACATCCATTATGTGCAACATTGCTTTAAATTATTCTATGATCACATGATAGCTATGGATATACCATTTTATCGTCATTTCATTTGGTCAGATGGTTGTGCTGGACAGTTCAAGAATGCACGTGTATTTGAATGGTTGTGTTTGTTGCACATAAAATACAAGGTGCCACATGTATGGAACTACTTTGAAACTGGTCATGGAAAAGGAGAGCACGATGGTGCTGGTGCATGCATTAAAATTTCCCTTCGAAGGGAAGAGATGAAGTTTACAGGTGCTCGCCTTCGAGACGCTGCATCTATAGTCCAATGGTGTGCATCTGTCATAGGAGAACAAGCAACAAGGAAACACCTAGTGCGAAGAATATTCTGGGAGGTGACAAATGTGGACCGATCACAAACACATCGGGTGAACACAGTGCATGGAACTCAACAATTTCATTCAATTAGAAGCTCAGACAACTCAACCCTACAAATTTGGACAAGATTGAAGGCTTGCTTTTGCAGTTCCTGTAGCATCGGTGAATGGGATGATTGTGAGGATATGGATATCGTTGATACATGGGATCAAGTGACACTTGGCACCAATTTCAACAGGGTTAATGAAATAGACCATTTGGAAGATGATCAGACACATATTTCTACAGACTATGATCACATATCGGATCTCATACAAGCAGGTACATGAGTAGTACCTAAATAAGAAAATGCATTTATGTTTAGTGAGCAATTTGCAAGTTAAGAGAGGGAACTAGAAACACATGATCACTAATACTTGCATGCACCAACTAGGCTTTCATGAACACCTATTTGCATGCACCAACTAGGGTTGACAAGGTATGAGATGGAACTAGGGTTTTGTGAGAAATTTGCAAGTTAAGAGAGGGAACTAGAAACACATGATCACCAATACTTGCATGCACCAACTATGCTTTCATGAACACCAATTTGCATGCACCAAATAGGGTTGATAAGGTATGTTATGGAACTAGGGTTTCGTGAGCAATTTGCAAGTTAAGAGAGGGAACTAGAAACACATGATCACCAATACTTGCATGCACCAACTAGGCTTTCATGAACACCAATTTGCATGCTCCAACTAGGGTTGACAAGGTATGAGATGGAACTAGGGTTTACTGAGCAATTTGCAAGTTAGGAGAGGGAACTAGAAACACATGATCACCAATACTTGCATGCACCAACTAGGATTTCATGAACACCAATTTGCATGCTCCAACTAGGGTTGATAAGGTATGAGATGGAACTAGGGTTTAGTGAGCAATCATGCAAGTTAGGAGAGGGAACTAAAAACCCATGATCACCAATACTTGCATGCACCAACTAGGCTTTCATGAACACCAATTTGCATGCTCCAACTAGGGTTCACAAGGTATGATATGGAACTAGGGTTTGGTGAGAAAGCATGCAAGTTAGGAGAGGGAACTAGAAACACATGATCACCAATACTTGCATGCACCAACTAGGCTTTCATGAACACCAATTTGCATGCTCCAACTAGGGTTGACAAGGTATGAGATGGAACTAGGGTTTAGTGAGAAATCATGCAAGTTAGGAGAGGGAACTAGAACGACATGATCACCAATACTTGCATGCACCAACTAGGATTTCATGAACACCAATTTGCATGCACCAACTAGGGTTGACAAGGTATGAGATGGAACTAGGTTTTAGTGAGTAATTTGCAAGATAAGAGAGGGAACTAGAAACACATTATCACCAATACTTGCATGCACCAACTAGGCTTTCGTGAACACCAATTTGCATGATCCAACTAGGGTTGCCAAGGTATGATATGGAACTAGGGTTTAGTGAGAAATCATGCAAGTTAGGATAGGGAACTAGAAACACATGATCACCAATACTTGCATGCACCAACTAGGCTTTCATGAACACCAATTTGCATGCTCCAACTAGGGTTGACAAGGTATGAGATGGAACTAGGGTTTAGTGAGAAATCATGCAAGTTAGGAGAGGGAACTAGAACGACATGATCACCAATACTTGCATGCACCAACTAGGATTTCATGAACACCAATTTGCATGCACCAACTAGGGTTGACAAGGTATGAGATGGAACTAGGTTTTAGTGAGTAATTTGCAAGATAAGAGAGGGAACTAGAAACACATTATCACCAATACTTGCATGCACCAACTAGGCTTTCGTGAACACCAATTTGCATGATCCAACTAGGGTTGCCAAGGTATGATATGGAACTAGGGTTTAGTGAGAAATCATGCAAGTTAGGATAGGGAACTAGAAACACATGATCACCAATACTTGCATGCACCAACTAGGCTTTCATGAACACCATTTTGCATGCACCAACTAGGGTTGACAAGGTATGAGATGGAACTAGGGTTTAGTGAGCAATTTGCAAGTTAGGAGAGGGAACTAGAAACACATGGCCATGTACAAATCAGAAACCAACTAGGCTTTAATGAACACCACTTTGCATGCTATCACTAGGGTTGATAAATAATGAGATGGAACTAGGGTTTACTTCAACCAATTTAGGGTTTGTAGGGTATGATGTATGTTAGTATCATAGGGTATTGTAGGGTATGATATGGTATATATTACACATGCATGCATGACTTAGTGTTATGGTATATTGTTAGTATGTTATGTTATGGTATGTTATTGTATGCTAGTATGGTATGATGTTAGTGTCATAGGGTAATGTAGGGTATGTTATTGTGTGTTAGTATGGTATGATGTTAGTATCATAGGGTATTGTAGGGTATGATATGGTATATTACACATGCATGCATGACTTAGTGTTATGATGTTAGTGTATGGTATATTACAATGGTATGGTATGATGTTAAAGTATGTTATGTTATGGTATGTTATTGTATGTTAGTATGGTATGATGTTAGTGTCATAGTGTATTGTAGGGTATGTTATTGTATGTTATAATTGTATGATGTTAGTATCATAGGGTATTGTAGGGTATGATATGGTATATATTACACATCCATGCATGACATAGTGTTATGATTGTTAGTGTATGTAATTTAGTTAGTGTATGGTATGGTTATGATGTTAAAAAGTTGAGGATAGCCATAATGTTAAAAAGTTGATGAGTCGTAAATTCTTCCTTTAAGTATTGGAAATTCATAAGTTAGCACACACAGTGAACCACACATATCATTATATCACATAGGTGAGCCACACATATGCCAGTTCCAAGATCAAGTCAACCATATCATGTTCCAATATCAAGTCAACCATATATGTATAAATTTGAACCTTGCTTTATATTATATATGTATAGAAATAATGTTAAAAAAATTGTCATGCCACATGGCCATAATACAAAATAGTGGATCAAAAAGTACATCTGTGTGTACATATGAACAAAAAGTTACATCTATGTATGCCCCCTATACATTTATTCTAGTTATCCCCCCTTACGCTGTCACTGCCAGTGTCTTTAGAGAAGTATAACTTTCTTTTTCGACTGCTCACTAGTGATCCCCATCGCTCAAAAAAAGGGATAGGTCGCATCAGTGGAGACTGCAGAAAAACCAAATTTTGTAAGTTAATTTACCAACTTTTAAAAATTCTATGTACATTTGTTCAAATTCCAAAACCAAAATAACATTTTTACTTACTGTACATGAGTAAGTAATGGTGGGTCGTGGTGCCTCACTAACAACGACCCTAATTGGGTGCTCTTCAAGCACCACTTGCTCACTATCAAGTTGCATAAAAAAATATATACGCCAATGTCAACAAATATACATGTACCTTGGGGGGGAAGAGGTGGGTCACCAATTTGGGTCTCTTCAAGCACCAAATCAGAGAAAGCGATACACAAATGTACACAGAAAGCGATACATAAACATACCTACTAGCTCATCAAAGGTGGGCCACCGATTTGGTGCTCTTCATGCATCGGTGCCTCACTAGGGGCCTGCATAAAGTAACATATATGTCAATTTCAGATAAAATAGTGAATCAGAGACATATATACTACATGGACGAAAAATGATGTTACCAAAGAAAGAGAAACATACATGTACCTGGCTAGGGGGAAGAGGTGGGTTGAAAACAACATCGCTTTGGTGCTCTTCAAGCACCACTGTCATAATAGATTCCTGCATAAAGTAACATATGTCAAAGCGATACAAGTAAAATGATTTTTCCAAAGAAAGTGAAACATAATTAAAAGCATATTTCAAATAATACCTGTGTCTAGGAATCTACCTCTGCATGAGGGGGAATAGGCTGAGATACAATATACTCATCCTGATCACCCTGCATAAAACATGTTGTATCAAAATTAGGATGTATTGAATGTTACAATCTATAGTATAAATATGTAAATAAAGTTGAAAAATTAACAAGTATATTTCTTACCCCTATTAGTGAAGAACCAAACCCTTATGCAATATTGATAGCCGCATCAATGTTCTCAACATTGATCGGCGGACTATGCAACTGTGGTGTGCCATGGGACACCAGCTATATATTTGTTCACATAATTTGTTAGATAATTAAATAGAAATAAATTGCAAAACAATTGAAAATTTTGATATCAAACAAAATATAATATGAGAATAATGAGTTTTACTTACAAAGCGAAGTAATCCATTGTATCGGAAGTCTGAAGCAGGGCCATAGCATATGCCTCCACACAATGTGAAAGGATGTGGAGTAACACGATGCTCTGAATGCTTTGCATCTCCTATGTGATCTATAGATGGGTCCGCCTTAGAAGTGCCATCCCCTTGGCATACATTGCCTTGGACATCAGTCCCATGTTGAAGCAATGTATCTTCCAAGAAAAATAATGCCTCCTGTGTATTCTCAATCACAGGACCTACAGAAGGATATAGACGAGGGGGTTTTGGTGTGCATGGAGGGCATGGCACATAGTTAGGATCCGTCTTGGCACCTTCCCTATCTTGGGGCATCCCATGACCAACACCCTGGAAGCCCAAGAGATCGAAGTAGTTAACATGTTTCCCTAGGATGAATTCTACATACAAATTCCTAAGGAAATAAAATGGGATGTCCCTATTTCCATGAGGGTCTTCATCGAAGACCATATACCAACGATCCATCCAATTGGCCTTTATATTTGGTTCAACGCACCAGTCTATGGAAATGTGTGGTCGATTGGTGGGTGGAACCAATCCGGTACTAGGGTCCCGAAATAATGAAAATAATTGGTCTTTTATAATTTTAAAGGCTTTGATGTATTTATAACTCAATCCATCGGAGTAGTATTGCCTTCTGGATTCTCTGTACGAGCTAATGTTGTACAGAGATCCTTGGGCTTCAACAATTATGTTTGTTATTGTGTCCAATGCATCGGCTAAAGACTCTCTCAAATGATCCTCCCCTCTAATAGATGAGCTAAGGGGCCTCAATGACGCCAAACGTCCAATAATCTGTGAGTTTCGATCTTGTTCCCCCTCCGGGTTTGGGTTTGGGTTAGGTTGTTGTGGGTTTGGTTGTTGCAGGTTAGGTTGTGGGTTAGGTTGTGGGTTATTAGAGGGTGGGTTATCCACATTGTCTTGGTCTTTTATGTTGTCTGTTAAGATTTAAACAAAAAAATACAAGTTATTTTACTTAATCATTCTTTGATTTCATTCAATATTTTTTATTAAATTTGTTTAAAATAATTATAAAAACTATGAAATTATGGAAAACAATAAAGAATTGAAGACTAACTGAAATGGATAAGAGCATTTACCTGCCATTAGAGCTAATCCACCTCCAACTCGACCTTGAACTCGACCTCCAAAAGCTAAAACGCAAATCGCCTCTGCGCTATTTCACCCAGGTGGTTTTTCGCTGTCCTGATCCTGTGCAAATGATATTTGAGGGCCCTGTGGCCTCTGTTTTATTTATTTTTCTACTTTTTAATATCACATTTGCGCTATTGTAAATGTGAAATATCACATATGCCCCATCCTTCTTCCTACCTAAATAATTAAATAAAAGAATTAAAATTTAGTAGTCTATAAGTCACTTTAGTGGATTGCAAGTCATTTTATGTAGTCTATAAAATATTTTTGGTAATGTGAAGCATGCAACTAGAAAGGTTATTTTTCTCATTATGTTGGTGTAAACATATTGTTATTGTTCTAAGCATTTACAAACATGGTTTTGGAGCCATAGTAAAGGCCATCCAAACCAATTGAAGGATTAATTTAGTGTGGCAATACAAACAAGATATGCCTAAAATAATGTTATCCAACAAGCATGAACTTGAATAAAGATGAGAAGGAGGTTACTAAAATTTCAATGAAAATTTATGAGAGACGGGTAACGACAAATGAACTTAACAAAAATTTATAGGAGGAAATAAGAAAACCAAGTAGTCATATTGTTGATAACAAGTAGAGGATGCAATATATTTAGAGCAAAGCTTTGTGGAGGCTTCAATATTTGTTGATTCCAAGATAGCATGAAATAATAATTATTTCCTTAAGCAACTTACTTAAATTACTAGAGATTTCCATTAAGAGTGGAGTTAACAACACAAATAGAACATGGATATTTGAGTGACACTCCACAACTTGAAATTTTTGTGAGGCTATGGGAGTCCTTTTTACGTAATGGATGAAGGAAAACCCTCTCCGCTTTCATTAGCTTGTCGTTGAAGTAGTCACATGTGCAGAGAAATACAAGTGGTGTGATCAAAAAATTAATATTTGAAACATGAACTAGGGCCTTTCGTGTTGGCCATTTATCATAGGTTATGCTTCTTGTAATAATAGAAGATGAAGAATATTCAAGTGATGCTACACAACTTAAACCTTTTGCGAGGCTATGCGAATCCTTTTTAAATGACCGATGAAGGAATACTCACTCCAATTTTGGCATTTTCATGGTGTAGTCACACGTATAGCCAAATAGAGATGGTGTGATAGAAAAAGAAATAAATGAAACTTGAACTAGGATTTTCGTTTGGTTGTTTCTCCTTGGTAAAAAACCTATGTGAAAATACATGTAGAAAGTTATTAATGTCAATAGTTTGTCAAGAAATGGGTTTCCCATTGAGGAGGAATTGGAAACAAATGTAATACATAGGCTTCTTGTGTGGTTTGGTATTGAGGTGGTTTTGTAAATGTTGAATATTGCATATGCAATATTTAACATTTAGAAAACACATATGCGATATATCACATACGCGATACTTTTTTACGAACCTTAGCCTTGTGTTTGGGCTCGGGTTAATCTGAACGTACCATCAATAATGCATAAGCGTTCTTGATTTGTACTTTGAAAGTGCATTTTTGATTTATTAAGTGGCAGTAAAAAATGAAACCAACGTCGTGTAAGCGCCCTTACCTTAACCAACTTTACCCTACCCTAGACTACCTCAACCTATCTGAAATACCCCACCTTCCCAATCCTACTCAAACCTACCATACTATACCTAATATAGCCTAATTTTCCCTACAATACCCTAGGATAATCTAAAATATCTTAACCAACACCACCCTACCCTTTCCTACACCTTAACATACGGGTGTGTGCAAGAAGTTGAGGGACCTTTTAGATGCAATGGTGGAGTGAAGTCAATCACTCTTAATCCAAAAAAAGAAATCATCCCAAGAAATCCTGAACCTGCCAAGGCTAGTCCCAAGGCTGCCAATAGGCATGCCAACTAGGATAGTAAGACAAATCGCGCCTCCATTTTAGTGAACAAAATTGCGTGTGCGATTTCATTCACTAAAACGGAGGTGCGATTTAGAAAGCCTATTTTTTTAAAAATAGGCTGAGGTTGTATTTTTCTCCTCACCACGCGGCTATTGGACCAAGGAGGAGCAAATATCGACTGGGCGAACATGTTTTTGGGTGTGCTAAAGCCCTCCATCTCCACCTTTGGATAAACCTCCCCTTTGTGAGGTATTTTCCTCATTTCCTTTCATGTTTTTTTCTCTTTCTTCATCAATTTATTTGCCCTAGATTGAAAAATTAAACCATATTAAATTAAATTATGGCTAATTGAAACAAAAACCCAATGGAATTTCCAAATGGAAACAAGAACCCCAATGTAATTGGCCAATTGAAACCAATTCCCCAATTTAATGATTAAAATTAAATAATTTTGATTATTTAACAAAATTCATACCCGAAATTCCCATGCCCAATGGAAACCAAAACCCCAATTAACTCAAAAACAAATGAATTTCACTATTTCCATATGCATATTCACAAGGATCCTTGTGAATCCATACCAAAATCCACAAATATGCAAAGTTTGTCAAGCACATTGCAATTTTGCATAAGTAATTTACATGCCCAATGTAAACCAAAACCCCAATCAACTCATAAAAAACAAACGAACTTCACTATTGTGAATCCAAACCAAAATTAACAAATACGCAAAGTTTGTCAATTATGTTGCAAGCTTGCATATACAACTAAAAAAAATCAAGTAGAATTCATATATTCCCCTAAAATACATAAACAAAAATGGTAAATCCCTTGCCTCTATCTGAAATATCGAAGTTGCTCTTCCAAGAACATCAATAAACACCTTATAATTTTGATGAAACTTCTCGAAGTTGCTCTTCCAAGAACATCAATAAACACCTTATAGTTTTGATGAAAATTCCCAATCCAAGTGTCAAAATAAGGTATAGAAGCTTCCCATGCTTTTAACAAATATTTCGTCTTGAACGAATGCTACTTTTTGGTTAAGGTCAAGACAACAAAGTTCAACAATAGACTCTATGAACATGAAGATACATAGGCAGGTTGATGTATTTGATTAAACATGCCAATCACATACTAGATCATACATAATATTTAATCCAGCGGAATCCTTGCAACCATAAAATCCATAAAGTTATGCTAAATAGCCTTTGGAGTCCAAAAAACATCACACTACAACAAATAATTACATATCTAACAAAATCGTTGCCTATACTGGGATTTTATTCATCAACAACACATTATGCCGCCTATTCTAGGGTCTAGTTCTTGCCTCTACCCGCAATCTGGGAGCTAGTCCTACAAAGGCAATAATCAGCACCTCACAATTTCGATGAAACTTCATAATCCAAGCCTTAAAATAAGCTAGAGGAGCTTCGCAATCAACATATGCACTCAAGACACTTTATGTACACATGCATGTACTTAAAAATTGGAATTAATACTTGAATTTAGGACATAAACATGAAATGAAAAAATGTTAAATGTTTATTCTTTACTGTAAAATTCAAGATCATTTTTTAAATTTACATGATAGATTTAGTTTATATGTCATTAGTTATACAATTTTCAGTTCTTAGATATGTCATTATATCATGTGTTTATATTTCTAATGATATTTTATTTGTATTTATGATTGCAGTGGCTACTATGGATCATGACAATGTGGAGACACTGAGGTTTATTGTCCATTTGGGAGAGATTGGTTCGACTTGGACGGGTGGAGATGAGCTCCGCCACTCCTTGTCAGATTCATTGTTGTCTATTGTTGATATGATCGCAAGATCGAATGATGCTTTGTATAGCATCGCATCTTACAGGGAGAGGAAAAGACAACAATATGCTGATGGGTTAAGTTACAACGAGGTAAAAAAGCTGAAAATGACAAAACAAGCCATCTATTCATTGTTTCGACTGCCTGGGATGGATGACATTCTAGAGATCAGCAGGCCACATAGTTATATTGAGTGGTGCACTTTTCCACCCATAAAATACAATTGGATGGATAGGTGGTACATGGTTTTTGACATTCCCCCTCACAACAATAGGGAAGTACCGATGTACTTCCTCCAAAAATTGTATGCAGAGTTTGTGATGGGGAAACATGTCAACTATTTTGACATGTTGGGCTTCCAGGGAGTTGGTAGGGGGATTCCCTAACACCGACCCCATGCTAGGCATAGAGATTCCAATCCATAGATGCCTGCACCCCATGCCCAACTACCGAGGGCAGACATCCCTCCTGTACATGACATGGTTGCCTAGACACAAGAGGCATTTTTTACTCTAGCTGAGATGGTCTCTCGACACACAACCACTATTGACTAGAGAGCGCCCTCTTCCTATGCTGGTGTACAACCACCAGCTTCTGGTGGTGGAGGGACATCTATTAGTGGGGATAGAACGATGTCCCATGTGCTTCAGAGCGAGCCACATGTTTGCACATCGTGTGGGGGACCCTGTTATGGTCCTGGACCAAGACATGGTACCACTACGATGACTGGTGGTCAGGTAAGGACATTGTTTTAAAACTTTGTTATTGTTCAATTTTTAATTGTTCCATACTATATGTAACATATTAAAAGATTCGTAATATATATGCAATACTTACTCTTGTAGGAGATTGATGCCTCTCACAGGGGTGGTACTGCACCCGGTGTGGTTGTACTCGAGGCCCAAAGAACCACCATTGAGGTAATATTTAAACACTTGTCATTTTGTTATTACATATAATTTTGTTAATGCATGTGTTAGTTTTGATTAATTTATTAAATTGTCTAATATTTATAATTATTGAAGTTGTAGGAACCCCACTTAGAACGTGATGCTGGAGACATTGATATCAACGACATAGTCCAAGGTGGAATTTACGATTACTTGAAGAATGTAAGTACATGGGTTATGATTGAATCTTGTTCGAATTATTTAAATTTATTACTGGACACTCCTTTATAGATCGCTAATGTAAATATAATTTTTAAACTTGCAGATGCTATTAGCATCTGAAGAGGGGCAAGAAATTGATGGAAGCGGTCACTCCCATGGTGGAGATATGTACCAGGAAGGGGTAACTATATTACAACATGTTATTTTTTCAGTACATATTATTCCATCCATTCAAATCCATGTCTAACTATGGTAACACTTTATGAATGCAGACGTCATCGCAGATCCCTGCACCGCCTCTTTGGTTTGGATCTCTCCGTAGTGCAAACATAGATAAAGGGGTTGTTTACACTAGATGAGGACCCTCTTCCTTGAACATAGCAGGTGTGCATGAGGATCAACCTACTCATCCCACGGTAATGTACACACTTCCAATGGAAGTTTTTGGTTAGCTATGAATTCACTTCACAAGTGGTTTTTCTTAATGTTATTTTCGCATGTTTACAGCATCAGGATGTAGAGTCATCCATGCCAGACCTTAGTGGGATTGTTGATGCCACTGTTAATGCCGCATATACAATAGGGATAAGTCACACTGAGGTACATCTACTTGAATATTTGTAATTGTACATTTCATTCGTATTGTTTATGGACATGCATGATGTCTAACTATTTAATCATTTGGTGAATGTAGCCACACCCTGGTCCATTAGTGCATGCAACTGAGGTTGATGTTCAACCTATGGCTCCTCTTAATACTGAAGAGTCCCAGTGTAATCCCCTAGAAATGGTTTTTTCAGCGAGATGTTCATTTTTTACATAATTGGTTAGTACTTTCTCATTCATGTACATGTTGATAATTCTTGAGATAATTGACATATTTTTTTTTATTCGCAGAGAAGCATGGCAAAGAGGCTCTCTGCAAGGCAGAGGACAGCAGAGGAACCTATACCCTCGACACTAGAGGCACCTATACCCCCGACAGATGCAGTGAGTCTTTGTTTTATTTACAATTGAGTCATATTTTAAATTTTCAAACTTTGTTATTGATGGACAATACTAGTTCAGTTACCTGATCAAGAAATATTGTCATTGATTTGTAGTCACTAGAGATGCAGAGTGGTCGTAGATAGAGCCGAAAAGCATCAGTGTCTGGGAAAAACAAGAGAAAGTTAGATTTTTGATGTGTTAGTCCAGGACAAATATGTATTTTTATGTACAATCCAGAGTTACAGTATAGGGGTGCGGTCCAGGACAGATGTACTTTTGTTTGCACATGTACATCAAATATGTTTTTGATACATGTACATTGACATGCCATAGATAGGCCTTCTATTTTTGTATTATAACTTTCATGATATAAAAAATATTTCAAATCAAGGCTCTTGAGATATTCATGGTTCAGTCTTTTAAGTGTGATTATACATGTGTGGTGAAGAATGTTTCTATGTGTAATGTTCCCAATTTTTTTTATAGATTTTATGATTGCATGGAGATATTAGTTATAAATTTGAGAACAATGCACAATTATAATATTACGTAATGACAAAAATGTACATTTTAATTGTTTTTTACCACGATCCAATTACATATACAATGTTATATTAACAATGTCAAATTGTATTCAAAAATATGGAACATAGGTCTAATACACATTTAAGCACCCAACACAGCTAAGCAACTGATCCAACATGGTGGAATACAAAAGCACCTTACCCACATAACAACCTAATAAACGTTTAAAGGATGCACAAAGTTGACACACTTAAGTGATGCACCAGTGTGGTATACACAAATAAAATTATTGTTTGGCATGATGTCTTTCATCTAACGAATACATGGGATACACATCAAACCTAAAAGTATCCGAGTATTATAAGGTTGATTCAAAATAATGGTTATGACTATATCCTGCACATTATGTATGTCCTGCACATTATTTTATCATTTTGTTAATTTACATGGCATTTGATGAATGGCCTCGAGTAACAAATTTGAAAGAGATGAAAGTTATGTGTGATTTTATTATAGTTTAAATTGATTAGAGAAGTACTATTCTGAATCTTGTTTTATAAATTCATTTTTATGAAGTATTATTCGAAGCATTCATAGCGTGAAGATATATATATTTTGTAATAATGGCGTAATATAATGGCCACTTGTTTCTAAACATAAACATGTTCCATTACATGGTTACTGACGTAATGGCATTGTCTCCTCTTGCAGTTCATCGTACAAATGCTCACATCTCTTGTATGAGGGGAAGATCTACAATCGCCTTCAAGCTGACCTTTATGTGCAAAAATTTCACATTCACTTACTGAGCAAAAACCTAGTTTCCAAAATTGACAAAAAAAATGATCCCTTGTCCATGGACCCAGAGTAGAGGGCCACTCTAGTACTATCACGATGTATTGAATCAAACGGAGCCGATGGTTCATCGATCCGAGCAACGGTCATCAATCTATGGAACGTTGAATCCCACCCCTCCTACAGGATTTTAGGGACACCCATTGAATCCCTAACCGGGGCATAGAGTGGAAACCGTGCATCAAAAAGGCCTTTCAGTGGGTTGTGTAAGCATGTTTAGGTAGGTTCCATGTGGGAACGCTAGCCACACATTCACAGTCAAGGAATTTGCAAAGCCGACCCATATGTGCAGAAATTGGACATTCACTTACTGAGCAAAACCCTAGTTTCCAAAATTCACCAAAAAAATGGTCCCTTGTCCATGGAACTAGATTAGAGGGCCACCATAGCACTATCTCGATGTCCTGAATCCAACAGAGCCAACAGTTTGTCGATCTGAGCAACGGTCATGATTCTATGGCACGTTGAATCCCACCTCTTGTAGACTTTTAGGGACACCTATTGAAACCCTACTCGGGGCATAGAATGGAAACCGTGCATCAAAAAGGGATTCTGGTGGTTCGTGCAAGCTTGTTTAGGCATTTATTATGTGGGAACGCTAGCCACACCTTCATGGTCAAGCAATATGCGAATTTGGCCCCTATGTGCAGAAATTGGACATTCACTTACTGAGAAAAACCCTAGTTTCCAAAATTGACCAAACAAATGGTCCCTTGTCCCTAGAACCAGATTAGAGGGCCACCCTAGCACTTTCTCAATGTCCTGAATCCAACGGAGCTGATGGTTTGTCGATCCGAGCAATGATCATGATTCTATGGCATGTTGAATCCCCCCTCCTGCAGACTTTCAGGGACACCTGTTGAATCCCTACTCGGGGCATAGAATGGAAATCATATATCAAAAAGGGCTTCTGGTGGTTCGTGCAAGCTTGTTTAGGTATGTATTATGTGGGAACTCTAGCCACACCTTCATGGTCGAGCAATATGCGAATTTGACCCCTATGTGCAGAAATTGGACATTCACTTACTGAGAAATACCCTAGTTTCCAAAATTGACCAAAAAAATGGTCCCTTGTCCATGGAACCAGATTACAGGGCCACCCTAGCACTATCTCGATGTCCTGAATGCAACGGAGCTAACGGTTTGTCGATCCAAACAATGGTCATGATTCTATGGCACGTTGAATCCCACCTCCTACAGACTTTTAGGGACACCTGTTGAATCCCTACCTGGGGCATAGAATGGAAACCGTACATCAAAAAGGGCTTCCGGTGGTTTGTGCAAGATTTTTTAGGCATGTATTATGTGGGAACTCTAGCCACACCTTCACGGTCGATCAATATGTGAATTTGACCCCTATGTGCAGAAATTGGACATTCACTTACTTAGACAAACCCTAGTTTCCAAAATTGACCAAAACAATGGTCCCTTGTCCATGGAACTAGATTAGAGGGTCACCATAGAACTATCTCGATGTCTTGAATCCAACGAAGCCGATGGTTTGTCGATCCGAGCAACGGTCATGATTCTATGACACGTTGAATCCCACCTCCTGCAGACTTTCAGGGACACCTATTGAATCCCTACCCGGGGCATAGAATGGAAACCGTGCATCAAAAAGGGCTTTCGGTGGTTTGTGCAAGCTTTTTTAGGCATGTATTATGTGGGAACACTAGCCACACCTTCATAGTTGAGCAATATGCGAATTTGACCCCTATGTGCAGAAATTGGACATTCACTTACTAAGCAAAAACCTAGTTTCCAAAATTGACCAAAATAATGGTATATTCTCCATGGAACCAGATGAGAGGGCCACCCTAGCACTATCCCAATGTCTTGAATCCAATGGAGCTAACGGTTCGTTGATCTGAGCAACGGTCATGATTTTGTGGCACGTTGAATCCCACCTCCTACAGGCTTTAAGGGACACTTGTTAAATCCCTACCCGAGGCATAGAATGGAAACCATGCATAAAAAAGGGCTTCCGATGGGTCTTGAAAGCGTGTTTAGGCATGTGTTATGTGGGAATTCTAGACACACCTTCATGATTGGGCAATATGCGAATTTGAACCCCATGTGCAAAAATTTCACATTCACTTACTGAGCAAAACCCTAGTTTCCAAAATTGACCAAAATAATGGTATCTTCTCTATGGAACGAAATTAGAGGGCCACCCTAGCACTATCCTGATGTCTTGAATCCAACGGAGCTGACGGTTTGTCGATCCAAGCAATGGTCATGATTCTGTGGCACGTTGAATCCCACCTCCTACAGGATTTCAGGGACACCTGTTGAATCCCTACCTAGGGCATAGAATGGAAACCATGCATAAAAAAGGGCTTCCGGTGGGTCATGCAAGCGTGTTTAGGCATGTGTTATGTGGGAACGCTAGCCACACCTTCACGGTCGAGCAATATCCGAATTTGACCCCCATGTGCAAAAATTTCACATTCACTTACTAAGCAAAACCCTAGTTTCCAAAATTGACCAAAACAATGGTCTCTTCTACATGGAACCAGATTAGAGGGACACCCTAGCACTATCCCAATGTCTTGAATCCAACGGAGTCGACGATTCATCGATCCGAGCAACGATCATGATTCTATGGCACGTTTAAGTCCACCTCCTACAGGCTTTCAGGGACACCTGTTGAATCCCATCCCCCGGGCATAGAATGGAAACCGTGCATGAAAAAACTATTATATTTAAAGTTTTCAATGACATCACTACATGCACACTAAATTCAACTTCGTGAATCAACATGATTTGAAGCATAAGTCCACCAGATTTGAAAAAGTTGAGTTGGACATTAGATTGATTCTGAATTGAGTTGTGACAGTAAGATAAGATTGAGGTTAGGATTAGGGTTTCCTTGGTAGGGCTATGGTTATGGGCCATGCATGTTAAACAATAAACCCTAGTTAGGGATAGGGTTTTCCAAGTTTGGCCTTCGTTGGCATGAAATGCATTGTCCAAATTTGGCCCAAATCTCTTATTATATTTTATTATCTTTTAAGTAGAAATTAAACTTCTTAATACAAAAAAATGAGATGAAATTCCAACACTACTAGGCACTACCCCTTTGGCAATGGCCATGCGGGTATAATAGGTGAGTTGTCAAGAAGGAAATTATACAGGCCTTAAAACATAAGTTTATCATTGCGACATCTTGTTTCCATCATCCTAGTTGTATATATTGGCTGAAAACATTGACAATATTACCTACTTGAAAAATTAGGGTTTTAGTCCTGTAAGAGAGCCTACAAAGAACTTTGATAGGTATGACCTACAGAGGTACATGTATGTATTCTAATGTTATGTATATCATGTGAATGAGATCTTGAAATGTTCATATGATTGATATATATGGTTTATTGATCATATGTAAAATTTGGCATGTTCATTAACTTGACATACAAGAGAATTTTTGGCATATTTATAAACAACATTATGGAAAATTTCGCATATCAAGAACACAAAATTGACATATTCATAGGAAAGATACATGGGAAAATTAAAATTATGATACATACCTCATCATGCTAAATCCCACCTATTATCATACAACCAAGCCCTACAGATCATCTCTTATAATGATGGTCTCCATTAGTCTCTTGTGCTATGTATCTGGTAAGAAGTAGCGTACAAGAACACAAAATTGACATATTCATAAGAAACATACATGGGAAAATTAAAATTATGATACATACCTCATCATGCTAGATCCCACCTATTATCATACAACCAAGCCCTCCGGATCATCTCTTATAATGATGGTCTCCATTAGTCTCTCGTGCTCTGTATCCAGTAAGAAGTAGCGTACCTTCGATGAATTCCGACTAGGCATTGTTCGTACCTAGAGGTTTGTACCATTGATTAAGTTGGTAAAGTGATACACACTTGCACCTGGTTTGTAATCCCTGTAAACATATCCACCCTTCTTTCTTGCATTGTTGTCATGTGTAAGGTATTCACCTTTAACAACCATAGACTCGATGGGGAAGTGGTTGTTTTCATCATCAGTCATGGAAATAATGAGGGTTTTCTTTCCCTCTATACAACGTGCCAACCAGTAATCACCACCCCATTCACTATCTTTTGAGGAAACCACTGCGTATATGTGTCCTGCATAGTATGATTGTAGGTATATGAGCAAATATTTTTCGTGTGATACAAGGCCATCAATGTTAGTTTCAAGACTATGTAAATTTTACAAAAAAATGTTAAGGAAATGCATCATACTAGGTTGTACAAGGTCTGATACATGATCAAAATCTATAGAAATAGACAATTGGTATTCTTCCAACGAAGTTAAATCAACAATTACACGCTGATCAAGTGGAAGTGATATGTGATCCCGTCCATCAACCCAATCCAATGATTCACACACATCCCAGTCACCATCACAACAAGGCGGGCAAAAACAAGAGAGTTTTGTGGTCCAAATTTCAAATACTGGGTTATCAGAGCTTTGAACTAAACGAAAGCCACGAGTCCTAGGAACAGTCTTTCATTCCCATGCATGTGAACGATCTATGTCTACCACCTCCCAAAAAAATATCTCCACATGTCTCTTTCTTGTGGATTCTACTCGCATAGCTGATTCCTCTCCCATTACTGACGTGCACGACCTGACTATAGATTGAGCATTTCAAATAGTAGATATTGTAGATAATTTCAATTCCTCTCTTTTTAGGGATGTTTTGACACATGCTCTGGCTCCATCATGCTCTCCTTTACCATGCCCAGTCTCAAAATAGTTCCACATATGTGGAACTATGTGGTTTTTATGCAATGAACACAACCATTGAAATATGCGTGCATTTTTGAACTAACCAGCACATCCATCAGACCAAATCCAGTTTCGATCCATCTGTATGTTCCTGCCCTTCAAATGATCATAGAACATGATGAAGCAATGACGTACATAGTGGAAGTCATGGCACCTATAATCAGTTATGTAGAAGTGATATTCCTTTAGAATTTCTCTTTGCTCTTCACTGCTATTTGGGCCATGCCTATATGTGATATGCACCATCAAGGAAACTTGCTCAGAGTGATAATACTGACTTTGGATCTCATTTTGAGGTTGCAAAGTGTAGTTCTCGGCAAAATCAACAATTGAAAGTATAGTACCACGAGGAAATGTATCTCTGCATATTCTAAATTTCTCATCCTGCCATCGTGCCAAGTGGACATGCTGAACATATTGACGTGTCTTTTCAATAAATTCCTTGACAAAGACACTAAATTGTACCTGTTGACACAAAATGATCTCAATATCAGGTTTTTTTGTAAGTAAGGAATGAAATGCAAATGTTCAAACATAAATTTATAGATAAATGCATGTACCTGAGATGTCACCAATTGTATTTTTTTGCTTTCTTTCCCTGGGATTATTTCATAGCTGATATATTTGAAACTTTTCATGTCTGTAACCATATTCCCAAATTCATTGTCTCCAGTCTCGTGCATACATTGGCTCAATAATGCCATTCCAGCACAGTTGGAGCAAGTTCCATCCAAACAGGATTTTGCATAGTAAGTTTTCCCCTCAGGCCTATTGCACATGATACTATGAATGAATTCTCTTGACGAGGTCAGTGGTATTGTCAAGGAGAAATCCTGCACATGGTTAGTATGCAACAGACAACGAATGTACAAAAATGTTTCATAGTAATATTCATATTCTACATGGTATCTACAACAACAAGTGTTACAAAGAGTATTTATTCTAACATACCAGGGCTTACATTTCTCAAAATATCTTTGCCCCAAATTCAATTGTCTATGTTCATTCCTAAATTTCTCGTATAGTTCTGTATGTGTTTCACAGTCCTTTGAACCCCTTCTCAGTTTTAGTACATCCTTCCGGTTTGAAGAAGGCCTTGTGTGATCATGCCAAAAACTCTGCACTAGTCCCTTTATTGCATCAACTAGCTTCATGTCATGATGTGGCAACCGACCAATAAAGGCCCAAAAATTTGTCTGGGCGGTTGCGTCAAGATGTTCTCTTCTAATAGAATACCTACAGAGGGTTTTTACATTCAAATTAACTAGTTTAGATGTAGGCTTGAGAAAATGAAGGACCCTGGTGTTCTTATTTACAATTGCTTCTGACAACACACGACGAGCCGCATTGCGGTCCTTTGACTATGTGTTCTTACCAATTTTACCAAAGGCATCTACTAAGATTTTAACTATATGAGAACTTGGTCTAGAAGGCTTTATCATCTTTACCCCTAACGATTTCCTAACAATATCCATGCCCCTAGATTTTAACAATGATAAAAATAATCTACATTTACCTCCATCACATTTAGAAACAAAATATTTATTTAGTATCTGTTGAGTTTGAAAAGCAATACTACGTTTAGATAGCATACCTTTAATGGAATTGAGGAGTCCTTCATCAACTTGTATATGCTTCGGAGTTCTTTGACGTGTGATTTCTAATGGAGGTAAGGGGGTTGGATTTCTATCATCTAGTGCATCAACAATATGCTCTGGCATTTCAGTAGCAATTTGTTGTCCTTCATTCTCTTCCTGGTAGTTGAATGGTGGAAGTCCAACATCCTCATCGATGGTCCGGATAATATTTTCTTCTTCAACAATAGGCTCCATGTCCAATATCTCTTCAACAATAGGCTCCATGTACAACGCCTCTTCATGAGCTTCGTCTTGAGATGGTAACTTATCACTTTGACTTGATGTGGGATTTAAAACATCCCCTAATGATCACCTATGTTTTGCTTCTTGAATACTTCCATGGGGTGCTTGTTCAACAACTATTGTCGAAATTGAAGGTCCCTCTAGTGAATGCTTCCTTTTTCCTTGTGCTGGATTAATAGGATGAACTGCTGTATCCTCTATAATTGGATTTGGATTAGTTTCCAAAGAAAGCCTCCGATTCATCATGTCTATTCTTTTCTTTTCTTTCTCTTCTTCGATGACTTCTTGAGGTCTCTTCTTCCTTCCTGTTTTTCTTCCTCGGTTACGTACATTCCCCATCACCACAATGATCAATGTCAATAATCTTTGTTTTTGTTGCTCCTCAATTACAAGCTTTCAAACGTTTAACTTGCTTTATAACTATTGATCCTTCAAGGTGCTTCAATCTTCCTTCTCAATTGTTCATATTTCCCATCAAAACAATAATGAATGGGAAAATTTACCTTTGGTTCTCTTGAATAATAAGCAAATGAAAGTTAAATAATAAATTGTTCCTCAAGCTGGTTTTCTTGTACAATTGTGGATATCCACCATCACCATGAAATGACATTGAAGCTTGATATCTTATCTTGTGTGCTCCTCAACCATGAAAGATATCCTCAATGTTGCACCTGCATAACAAAAAGAATGATGGAGAATGTGTAAATTGTGAGTATTTTCACTGGCGGGCTCGTGCTCCTGAAAAAAACTCATGCCAATAGGACAAATTCATAAAAACAGAGTGAAGTTGCTCTCGGACAAGAACAATCCACTGTTTTTACATTCCCAAAAAACGCACGCGTTATATAGAGTAAAAACGCGTACGCGATTTGTATAAGTATAACACGCACGCGATATGGTTAAGCACAATTAATAGAGTGGGTGCTGTTGATTGCATGGGCAGACCCGGGTTTACTATAATTAATCAACAACACCCAAAACTCACTGGCCCTTTCGGCGACAGACCGCGAAGCGATCTGAAGTCTCACCCGAAGTGAATCTCATGGGTTGGCCAAGACTCAAGTGTCTTGGACCAGGTTCTGCGCATCCTACTTCTTCTTTCTTACTCCTGCGTGCCACTAGATCAACTAGCTCTGCGCATCGCACGTCCCCTTCTACTCACAGGAATTCTTACCCGTGCGATGCTTAACCCCTCTTAAGTCGCACGATTTCCTCTCATGTCGCACAACTTCCACTTACTCACAATATTCCCAACCTTACCGCATCTCTGCGCACCGCGGAACACCCATCCTCTCCTCAACGCTAAGCCCTCAGCTCGCAGTATCGCGCACCGCAACTCCTCTGCCAATGCGATACCGCCTCTCTGCGATATCTTATCACTATGACTTTGCGCTCTTAACGTTGACTGTGCCGATGTGCGAAACTCTACTTCTCAGAAGTATATTGTGAGTAACTGGTCATTAGAGACAGACGTAAAGGAGTCTTTAAACAGCCTACTAAAATGCTTCCACTTATCTTTATCTTCTTGTATTATCATGAGCTGATCAATACATACATTCACCTACTGCAACTAACATTACATGCATAATAACCAGTAACCATAAGCAAATACAATCACATTCATACAAAACATAACACGCAGATTTAACGTGGTTCACCCCTGGGATGGGAGCTACGTCCACCAAACTGTGCTTCTATTATATATCTTGAGGGAAGTTAGCACAGTTTGTTGCACTGCATATGCAGCGCGAGGTCTCTTCTAGACCTCTGGTCTATCTCTATGTTGCCTTTCTTTCAATATATCCTTCCCTCTCTGTTTTCTCTGTGAATGGTTACATACAGACTCAAATGACTCACAGACAACTAGGTGTCTGGATCGTTACAACGCAGTCTGTCTGACTGATTCCTGAGTCTACAAAACTATCAACTGACCAACTATCTAACTGGCTGATTAGCTAACCCTTTACAATACAAAAATGCAAGCTTTTATAGGCAACCTGAAGGTCATGCCATTACAACACCGTGGGCCTGTCCCAACAGTAAACCCATACCCTAAATAGTGACAGTCGGTCCTCTCTGTCCTTGAGGTAGCCGCTTCCTGTCACACTGCAGCTCTCTGCAGTCTTCCATGCTTCCCGGCACTGACCATGGGTACTATGCACCGCTTCTCTTTCTGTCCTTCGTCTTCAATGCTTGAGCCTCGTTGCTCCTTCTCCTTTATGAGAGTCGCTGAGCCCTCCTGTCTTCCGCCGCTGCCTTCAATGCAGTGGTTGAGCTTTCTTCTCTCGGCCGCTCAGGTACCGTTGCCTTCTTGACTTTTCTATCCCAAAAGTCATGGTTTTTGGCTCTGCTCTCCAGCTGGAAACGTGCTACGGCGTCGTAGCTCTGCCCTGTCCTTTTTCCGCCAAAACTTCTCTCTTTCCGCCAAAATTAGCAGCTTCTTCTGTAGCTGCGGGATCCTGCTCCAACAGTCCCCTAACACTTACTTGTGGCTCGCCCCGAGCCACTACCAGCAGGTGTCTCCTGTTGTAGCTTCTCCTTCACCTCCTGCGAAGTTTTCTGTAACTTACCCTGAAGTTCTGCAACTTCATTCTTCATTACCTCGGCACGCTCTTTCTGGAGTTTTGGTAACTTAGCTCGATGGGATTTCTTATGCTTTCTGCCCATAGTCACGGTGTCGCTCCCTTCGCTCTTTCTTCTTTATGAGCACTCTAGTGTTTGAGAAGTGTTCCACAGATATCCTTTCCTCTTTATCTGGGTTAGAACTTTTATCACAAGGAAAATCTGTATCTTCCAGCCTCCTCAAACTTTTCCTTCCATCTAGAGCCTCGTGGACGGAGAAGAAGCAACCCATGAACTCCGCTCCGAGGACAAGCCTTTGTCCTCATTCTGGAAGTCTCCCCTCCGCTGGGTTTGCAGTCTTCTTCCACTTCTCTTCTCTTCGAAGTGGTCCAGGTCCATAGGCTGCCTTGGATCCTCAGGGTGCTGTTTTGCCTTTTCTTGCTTAGCAACCCTCTCCAAGCATGCACGCTGCCTCTAATCTATGACAACCATATGTTGTTTCTTTACCTTAGGAATCTTTTATTCTTCGGTTAGCTGATCAGATGGGTCGGCGACCTTCTCCCGTTGCTTTCTTTTTCTGATTTTTACCTTCCTTGTAGCGGGAGATTTCTTCTCATCAATCTTCTGCTCTGCTTTCTTATCTTCAGTGGTCGGCTCGGCGTTCTTCGTCTCCTTAGCGGAGCCTTTAGTGACAACTTCTACTTCTGGCGCTTGACTCTTCATCCCGAGCGACTGTCTAACTTGTGCTGTACTTAGTTTCACAACCCTGGGCGACGTCGTCATGGCGGATCTACGGTCACCAGGACCAGGGTCAAAACGTCTCACCATGCCTTCTAGAGGTTAGCTTTTAGTCAAAATCCGCTTGGCTCAACACTCTGGGCGTGCAGTGGCTTCGAACTCTGGAAGTCACTGTACTCTGTAACTGGATTGGCTAATACTGCACAGGGGATACTCAGGACTGCTCTATATGGCTCTCGGATGTTTGCAAATGTGACTCTCGTACCTGGGTAGTTCCTATATTTATGACGAGTCAACGCTCCCGGATGGAGCGGTCATCCCGGTAAAACCCGTCGGACTTAATTATTGCCTGGATGATGCCATGCCTGCCATTCCGATCCTCAATTAATGCGGAAATCTGCTCACGTGCTACTCGAATTGTGCGTGCTAGGTGTCAGTCTTGTCAAAGATTTTGCCAAATCTAGAAACTTAATGAGGCCTGCCGCCAAATCTACGGTAAGGGATACCGGTCATTTCCTCATTAACTGCCTGTCAGACCGTGACTTGACGGTCCACTGTAAGTTGCCAAACTGGACACGTGGCACGGTGACACATGGCATTGCTGCGATGTAGCCTCCTTGTCACCTGTGCAACAATTTTTTTATTTTTTTTTTGAATCGCGCTGGTGCGATTCCTCCTGACTAGGCTATCTGCCGGTGTAGACTAGTTCCCGGTGCGATGCCTCCTTTCAACTACACTGGGCATCTGCACCTATATAAACTGTTCATGCTAGGATGGAGAGGTGGGGAGGGTGTTACTGTAGAGCTTAAGCCTACTGCCATTAATCTATGTGGGAAGAAGCTCCCCGTTCAACTGACTGAGTTGGACAGCACCTCCTTCTGTGACTTGCTGTATCTGATATGGCCCCAGCCAATGTGTTTTGAACTTCCCTGGAAACTTCAGGAATTTGCTGTCATACAGGAGCACTAGGTCTCCGATCTGGAAGGTCTTATTCTTAATGTGTCTATCATGCCAGGCTTTTTCTCGTGCCTTCTGCACTTTCTGATGGAATCCGGCGATAAATCTGTCTTCTTCCAAGGTAAGCAGCTGTGTTAACCGTTCCTCTACCGTGGCTATATCAGTCATCCCAGTAATCTGAGCGACTCTTAAGCTGAGAAGAATATACTCCATAGGCATAACAGCCTCCTGTCCATATACCAAGCTGAAAGGTGTGTGTCCTGTAAGTTTCTTGCATGTGGTTCTGTATGCCCACAGCACAGCGTTAACTCGAAGGTCCCAATCGTTCCTCTGGCTATTACAGATCTTGGTGAGAGCATTTTCTAAAATCTTATTGAAGGCCTCGACCGTACCATTAGCTTGTGGGTGGTAGGGAGTGCTCTTATAGTGCTGAATCTGGAATTCTTCTGTCAATGCCTCAATAGTGCTGTTTAGGAAGTGTGTGCCTTGATCACTCATCAAAATTACTGGGCATCCAAACCTGCTGATGATGTTTTCAAAAAGGAACTGTGCAGCTGTAGCAGCATCACAATTTCTTACTGCCTTGGCCTCCGCCCATCTGGTGAGGTATTCTGTTCCAGTGATGATGTATCTCGCACCAGTGCACTTCCCGGGTGGGTTGATTGGACCCACAAAATCGATAGCCCATTTGTCGAATGCGCGCAGCGTGACCTGCGGTCACAGCGGCATTTCATCGCGGCGCGAGGGTTTTTCGACCCTTTGGCAGATATCGCAGCATCTGCAGAAGTCCTTTGTGTCTTTATGCAGTGTAGGCCACCACAAGCCTGCGTCTAGAATTTTCTGCGCAGTCGATTTTCCTGCAAAATGTCCTCCTGCGGTTCCTGAATGAGCCTCTTTGATAATAGTGTCTTTCTCGTGTGGCATCATGCATTTGCGCAAAACTTCATCCTGACCTAACTTGTATAGACATCCTGCAATGAGGGTGAAGTCTGCTGCCTTAACAACCAACTGCTTCTTTTGCTGTTTAGTAAAGTCATCAGGTGCTACTCCTGTGGTGAGGAATTGAATAATGTCAGCATAGTATTCATCTGCAATCTGTATGGAAAACAATGGCGCATCTGGCAGATTGTCTTCTAGGTTACTGGGCTCTTCTCCTGAGTCTAGCCGCGACAGATGATCTGGTCCTGCATTCAGTCTGCCTGGTTTCACAATGATCTCAAAATCGTACTCCTGGAAGAGGAGTAACCATCTGCAGATTCTCCCCCCTAACACTGGTTTATTGACTAGGTACTTCAATGCGGAATGATCAGTAAACATTTTAAATGAGGTGCCCAATAGATAGTGCCTGAACTTATGCAACGCATATACCATAGCTAAACCCTCCCTTTCTGTTGTGGTGTAGTTCTTTTCTGCTGTTGATAACTTTCTGCTGGAATATGCGATGGGATGGTCAATATCCCCGTCTCCTTGTTGGGTTAAGACGACTCCTAATGCGATGCCGGATGCATCCACATGTACATGGAAAGGATTAGTCCAATCTGGAAATACTAGGATAGGTGCTGTAACCATCTTCTCCTTAAGTATATCTAGGCTCTGCTGGCATTCCTCGTTCCATAGGAATTTTACATCTTTTTTTAGCAATTTCTCCATCGGCGCTGTAATCTTTGCGTAGCCCTTGATGAAATTTCTGTAGTACCTGGTATGACCAAGTACCGTCCTTAGTTGCTTGACTGAATTAGGTGCTGGAAGGTTTACAATGATAGCGATCTTGGCGGGGTCTACCATCAAGCCTTGTCTGCAGACAATGTGACCCAACAAGATACCAAATGGTGCACAGAATATACATTTTTTCAAGTTTAGAGAGATTTGGTACTGCCTACATTTTTCTAACATCAGTCTTAGATCGCCTATGTGCTTATTGATTAACCCAAATACAGTCCAATCATCAAAATATACTTCCAAGAATTTATGAATGTATGCTTTAAATACAGCAACTACTACTCTAGAAAATATAGCTGGTGCATTCTTAAGACCAAAGGGCATTACTGTATACTGGAACGAGCCCCACTCTGTTGCAAATGTGGTCTTGGATCGATCTTCTGGGTGTATTCTGATCTGGTGGTAGCCTGAAAACCCGTCAGTGAAGGAGTAGACCTCTTGTCCTCCCACGTTGTCTAATACTTCATCAGTGAACGGTGTTGGAAATGGATCATGAAGTGAGGCATCGCTGAGTTTTCGCAAATCAACACAGATCCTTATGTCCCCTTTTGTTTTCTTCTCTTGTACTACCATAGGGATAACCCATTCGCTTTCCTCTACTGGTTCAATGATGCTTGCTGTTAGCATTTTATCAATTTCATCCTTTACCTTTTCTTTGTATCGCGGGTTCAATCTGTATGGACGCTGCTTAACTGGTCTAGCATCCTCCTTTAGTGGTATCCTCATGACTCCCAAGTCTCCAACTATTCCCTTCATCTCTGTGAACTAGGTGGGAAATAGGTCTTGATAATCATGTAGCAGATCTGCAATCTGTCCAACTGTTTCATCATTCCAGTAGTCTCCAATAGAGGCAAACTTAGGTTCTTCGTTTGTGCCAATATTGATCTTTTTAATCTTGATGGGCTCGGTGATCGCTGGAATCTCTAGCTGTGGTCCCTCCACTTCGCGAGTGCCTTCTGATTCTGGGATGTTGGTATTGCGAGGATCCTCATCCGCTTCCTCTGATTCTGATGTGAAATTATAGCATTCCAATGCCTCTTCTAGCTGGATAGTCCACTCAGGTTGGACTGGTACTGAGATAGTGTGATCCTCAAAAATCTTAGTCTTGATGATGTCTAGGGCCTGGGCAACACTTGGATGTTCTGATTCAAATGCAAAGGTGAGTAGGAAGCTGTCTGTCATAAGCAGCCATGTGTTTGTTCCCTTGCGCAGCTCAGTCTCTGAATACCAATTCCTGGGAATTGTGTCCAATGTGTGAATGAATCTGTGAACCCATTCGTCCTCTGGAATGTCCGACCAGTTCTGTTCACATATCTGAATGTGTACCCTGGGGTCAGTTTCGCCTGTGTACTTGTGTTGAGCATACCTTCTGTCATCAGAAAATCTGATCACCATCAGTCTTTTGATGTTATCCCATGATGCGATATTTTCTTTATGCGCATACCACCATCTTGCAGGTGTGGCTCTAACTGCAAGGTCCATAGCTGCGATCCTCTGCTCGGGGGGAGTTTGTTGTTCAAATTGTTCGAGGAAATCTTGGATGTCTGTCAGACCATGATATGATGGAGTCTCAACGATCTCGGCACCAATCCATCGCAGTGACTTACTTATAAACGCACATCTGCGCGATGATACTTCGTACAGTCTGTTCTGCCAGTTTTCTAGACCAGCATCCGAATCCGATGCGCATTAGCTGTCGCATTGCCAACTAATATGCCCTTCTGCAGTGGGATTGATATAGTCATTCTGGTTTGCTGTCATCTGGTAGAGACTCTCCATATTACGTGCCTCTTCTTCTGCTCGGATAGGTTCGATATATCTAGGTCCTTGGTAAGGGTCCAGCGGTGCGATGACCCGGATCTGCGCATCCTCAAAGGTCATTTGTCTTTTCTTTAGGTCAATGACAGCTTTGCTGCCAATTGCCCAATCAATACTCAGTAGTGCTGGGTATGGTCGACTGTCACCAATGATTTCTATAACCTCAAAGTCCACAAAAGTACAAACTCCGTCAATATCAACTGGCACCTGCGATAATCGACCCAATGGCGATACTCGCTGCTGATTAGCTAATCTCAGGTGGATAGGTGATAGGGCTAACTAAGGACTACCCATCTATTCCCATGTCTTCTTGGTTAGAACGTTCAACTCTGATCCTAGGTCTAAGACAACCTCATCCATTTCAAACTCACCGATCTGGGCTGTGAATTTCATCTCTCTTCCTGTCCTTGCATGTCTTGTAATATTATGGACAGCGCGGTGTGCACTGTCTGAGAGAGAGGGTTGCTGACACTGATCTATCATACGCTGTAGCTCACCAACAGCTTTATCATTTCTCAAGAGTTTCAAGTAGCTATGCAGGAAGGCTTGTATACTTCCTGTCGATTCATCTTCGTCACATCTTCCGGATGTGGTAGCCTGCTGTGCCTGCTCAGGGTTATCGCTACAAGGTACTTGCTGCGGTACGCCCCTAGACGGTGGTACCTGCGATCCTGCTAGTGTAGGTTCATCAAAGGAAGCCTTAGCTTCGTGAAAGGTCTCCTTATTCTTCTGTAGGTTGAGTGCAGTTGCTTTAGTAGGAGCTCTGCGCACCCACCCCTGACTTGTGTTCTGTCCGGTCTCTTGCGATGTGCCACTGGTAGAAGCACCGCTCCGAGTCACCATGTTAACTGCTGGTTCTGGTTCCTTAGGTTCAGCAGCGATAAGCTGGATGTTCTGGTGTGCAACGGGTTTAGGATCTCTGATCTTAGCTATCAAGATGGG